>PVJC01004978.1:12213-61187 GCA_004026665.1 Murina feae
TGGGGGGAAGTAACCAGGTGGGGGAGGGGTGGAACAGGATGGAGGGAAGAACTTTATAAAAGAGTCAGTGGACAGCAGTGTTAAAAAAAGAGGATGTATGAGTGAACTGTAGGGCCTATAATGAAGACCAAGTATAGTTGTGTACTGGGGACAGATTTTAAAAGTAGAAGTCAGAAAAGAAAAAAAGATAAATGATAGTGGATAATTAGGCAAGTAGATAGATAGGTATTAAAACAGTGGAAGTAAGTAGAAAAGAATGTATGGCAAAGGTAAGATGAGAGAAAAAGAGGAAGGGAAGAAAAATTATAAAGGGGGAGTTGGTAGAGCTTAAAAGGAGAATGGGAAGAAGGAAGGAATGGGGGAGGGAGCAAAGCAGGTCAGAGGGAGGAAGTGAAGAAAAAAATTAAGATGGGAAGGAAGGAAAAGGGGAGGGTGGGCAGGGGTAAAGATAAAGGAAAGGAATGTGGGAAGGGAAGGAGGGTAGTAGAAAAATGGGAAGAATGGTGATGGAAAAGAAGTAGGAAATAAAGAGGAAAGAAAAGTTTATAAATGATGAGTCAGTAGGAAAAGTGTTACATAGGGAAAAATTGTGTGAGAGGAAGAAGCCAATAAGGAAGTCAGACACAATTGTGCATGAAGGGGATAAGATTAAAAAAGAAAGCTAATATGGGTGACCAGGCCAGCAGGGGAGGGCAGTTAGGGGATCAGGCAGGCAAACAGGCAGAGTGGTTAGGGCATGCAGGCAGATTAGTAGTTAAGAACCAGAGGTCCTGGATTGTGAGAGTCCCCGCAGAACTCCATATTGGAGAGGGTGCAGGTCGGGCTGAGGGACCGCCTCCCTGTCCCCCGACCCCCATGCACGAATTTCATGCACCAGGCCCCTAGTGTATTTCATAATTTAAATATTTTAAGTAATGAGCTAGGTCACCCTCAGGGCCATTCTAATGCTTTGGTTTTGAAATTTCATAAAACTCAGTCTTGTCTGAAAAGTTGAAAATCAACAGAATTATACGCCAGAATCCTGGACTCTCAGATTTGGATGTGTCCTCAGTTACCACCTAGCCACCTCATTTGACAAATGAGACAACTGAGCTCCAGAGAGGTGAGGCAACTTTTTCAAAGTCACAGCTGAGTGGTAGAATCGGAACATGGGCAGTGACCCGCAAAACAATACATTAACCACTGAAATGTGCCAGGCAGTGTATAAGTCCCTCTTCTAGGCTCTATAGTCACAGTGAGCATTTATTCTCGATTTTCTCAAAGCACTTCTAACTTTTCATATTCTGTCCATTGCCAAAGCATTTGAGCTGTTTCTCTTTAAAATTAAGACCATATATATATACACATATGTTTTTATTGATTTCAAAGAGGAAGGGAGAGTGACAGAGGGATGAAAGAGAATCATTGATTGGCTACCTCCTGAAGGCCCCACACTGGGGAACCCACAACCCAGGCATGTGCCCTTGACCGGAATCGAACCTGGGACTCTTCAGTCCGCAGGCCGACGCTCTATCCACTGAGCCAAATGGGCCAGGGCAAGAGTTTATATTTTTGATTCCCAGAATGATAATGACTTTCCTGGGTTGCTTATTCCACATCAGTTCTGCACTACACACCCTCTGTGGGGCCTTTCCTATTATTGGAATGTAAGGCTCTGCTCAGCCCCAGAGACACCTGTTGTGGGCCAGCTCGGCTTCCATCCATCCCAAGCTCCCCACTGTACTTCTGAGATTCTTATCAGCCTTAGCATCCTTTCTACCAAAAACTTCCTCCTTCGGCTCCTTGGGGGGGGGAAAGGAACTGATTGTTCTAAGTTTTCTTGTGGCCTCCTGGTTTTCTCCACTGGGAGAGGTGACTCTGGGGGTGGAGTTGACAGGGGAAACAAAAGAGAAAAGAAGGGAAAAAACAGGAGCTGTTTCCAATGAGGTCGTAAGCCATGACCTAACTAATTCCACAGCCATGAAGTCAATTGATCCTCCACCTGCACACCTCAGAACAGCCTGTACTCTGGCCTTGCCTGCCCTCTGGGCCCGGCATTGTTTGATGTGATGAATTTTCATGAAGCCTGATGGAAGAAGCACCCTTCCCCACCTCTCACCTCTGCCACCACTTCCACCCACTCACCCTGCTTCTCTGCAGGGGTGGACTCCCGGGCCCTCCAGCTCTACCTCACGCTAAGTTTAAAATGTTTAGGCTTATCGTGAGCTCTGAAGGAAGCTCTCCTTCTCCCTGGACTCACAGGATGGCAGTCAAAAGAAGAGTTCAGGTCATTTTTTCATATAAACAAACTGAGGCGCCAGACAAGAGAGAGCCAAGTTCATGGTCACCCAGAGCGTTAGTGGCAGAGCAAGACCAAAGCCCAGGGGGCCTGACTCCCAGACCACTATGCCTCCTGCTGTGCTGCACTGACCCCCTGGTGCTGTGACATCTGGGGCTGCCCTCATCACTCACCTGGCCCTACAAGCCTGCCTCTGGCCTGCAAGGCGAACAAACACTTGTGAAATATTCCTAGCATCCACCTGGCATTCGCTCCTTTTTTAACCTGGCTGCTTTTGCAGAACAACTTTCCTTATTCAAGATGGGGTGGTATTTGCCGGGGTGATGTCACCCCGTCCAAGCCAGGTCCTCACACTTACAGGCTTGGAAACTCTGTCTCATTGGTTTCCACACTATGGGCCACCCTTGAGAAAGTTGACTCATGCTAATAAAGTCTCAGGAAACCAATGTAGAAAACCAGGGTGCCTGTTTATTAACATAAACAAGAGCTGTAACTCCCCATTGTTCTAGTGCACGTTATTCTAACCAGCCACTTCTCTCCCAAAGGCAATCTATGTAGAAAGTCAAACGATCAGACAGCTGCTTGGTGAATGCACTCAGAACAAGGGAGCTGGTCTGAGGGTTTGAATGGACCCTCCAGAGGCCTCTGATTGCTGACCAGCCCCTTCCTGGCTGTCCCATTCTTGCTTTATTATTTTTTTAAATATATTTTTATTGATCTCAGAGAGGAAGGGAGAGGGAAAGAGAGACAGAAACATCAATGATAAGAGAGAATCACTAATTGGAAGCCTTCCCCCTCCCCCCCCCCGCCCCCCGCATGCCCCTCATTGGGGACTGAGCTTGCAACCTAGGCATGTGCCCTTGACCAGAATGGAACCTGGGACCCTTAAGTCCACAGGCCAATGCTCTATTCATTGAGCCAAACCAGCCAGGGCCCATCCTTGCTTTAGCTGGATCAATGCACTCAGCAGTTCTGGCGGCCCTGAGAGCCATTCGATCATTAGAAGAAACTTTGCCTCTTTCTGCTCTGGCCATTATGTGTTGATTTCATAACTCCACTCTGGAGGAAATCTCATTTCCCACCTTTCTAAGTCCTTTCAGGGAAGACAGTCACATGTGACTCAGTTGTTGAGACACCTATGATTATATCCACCTGCTCTTCTATTCTCTGTTGTATACGATTTCATGTTGTCCACAAGGATATCCCAAAAGACCTGATGAAATGCCTCATAAAATCATGTTGCCTCTCTATTCAAAAGCTACCAAGACAATTGATCATTTTTGCAACTGGGCAATGGAGAATCAGTAACATCTTCTCTCTACTTTTGTATATGTCTATGTTTTTTGAAAAAAACTTCTTTAAGTTTCTAAAAATGAAAGGAAAAACCATCCCCAGCTTCTTAGTATAGCACAAAGCACCTGGGCCCTCCTCCAACTGGAGGAGGTAGTACTACAATATTTCCATGCAGTACTACCCTCTAATCCCTGAAAACACCACTCCTTCCCCAGCCCTATCTCCACACAAATAGCACTTGCAACTTCCTGCCTCTATGCTTTAGCTTATTCTGTTCTTCAAAGTTCAACTTAAGTGCCGCCTCCTCCAAGAAGCCTCCCATGATCCTTCCCACACTGGTAGTGCTCCCTTTTCCTCCCCACTCACAGCATGTTCTACTTGCACCAGCCCATGGCCTGTCACCATGATTTATGTTCAATGCGATCTTCGCTCTACACACATTATTAGCTCTTCACAGTGTGGGGACTGTGTTTATCATTCATGCTTGAGAACAGATGCACCCTTTTTGGCTACAATGAGGACAGATTATAATATTCAAATCATCCATCCCACTGCCATCGTAAATTGAGTCCAGTTTGGGATTCGAGTGCATGGTCCCCATACCTAAAACACCTAACCCAGAGTCATGCTGGAAAGAAGTGCCCCAGAAATTCATAACTGAATGATTTTTTATCAAATTCGTGATACATACCGTGAGCCACAAATTTTCATCCACTATTGACAGGACTGTACAACATCAGTGGTCTCAATTGGCGTGCACCAGAATCAGCTGGGGAGTGTGTTAAAATGCAGACTCCAAGCCCAGCCCTAGGGAGTCTGATTCAGGCCCAGGCATCCGCATTTTAAAAAGCCCAACAGGTGATTCTGATGCAAGTAATCTTCAGCCCATACTTTAAGGAATACTGGCCCCAAAGACCCATGAGTCTGATGTGCCACCATTCTTGGTCACTCATGACCAAATGAGACACTGGCCTTTGTCTCCAACAAGACCCTCATGCTTGCAGACCTTCCCTGGACTCAATCTGCTCTTATTTCCCTCCTTGTTTCCTCAAGTGTGTGGCTGCGGCCTGGCCCAGTCCGGCTTCTTCTTCAAGAACCAGGAGTACATCTGCACCCAGGACTACCAGCAACTCTACGGCACCCGCTGCGACAGCTGCCGGGACTTCATCACCGGCGAGGTCATCTCCGCCCTGGGCCGCACCTACCACCCCAAGTGCTTCGTGTGCAGCTTGTGCAGGTGAGCAGGTGGTCGCCGGAGGGCAGATCCTCTGCTGAGCCCCCAGGGAAGGGGAGAAACGGTCTTTCCCAGACACTTGGGTTTCTAGGATCTCAGGGGCGGAAGGATCTGATAGCCCAGTGGTTTTCGAACCTTTTTAACAGATGAACCTTTTCTGTCAAAATGTGATCTAATGTAAAACACTACTTTGTCCTGCAATGAAGGGCATAGTGAGGACCTGAGCCCCCACCCTCAGCCTCTCATTTCCCATCAAAAGGCTCAAAGAACCACTGAGTTCCTCAGCCTCAGTACTCAGTTTGGAAGCCATGCATCTGGCCGCGCTCCCACACCTCAGCCACCTCTGCTACAGGGATATCTGTGTATATAGCCTTCCTCCAGGATCCTGGCAAGTGACCCCACTCCCTAAGCCTCAGCTTCTCCATCAGTAAAATGGGCATCAAAACCATTCCAACCTGGTTGGGTTTTCATGAAGATCAATGAGGTGAGGCAACCAAAAACCTTCGCTCAGTGACTAATACATAATTGTGTCTGCTTTTATTATTATTTTCATTATCATAATGATAATCATTTAGCTTCAGAATATCCGATAGGTGAAGGAAATCTCGCTCCTTCTGACTCCCAGCATCCCAATCACTTATTAACTTAGTAAGTGTACATTGAGGGTCCACTGTATGCCAAGTACCACAATAAGGAGATGAAAATAAACAAAAACTCAACCCTGCCCATAAATACATTATAATGAAATGGACTATTCTGATAAGTAAAACATGATGGGAATATATATATATATGCATTTTTATACTGGGAAAGGAGTTAATAGATTAACTAGGGGCCTGGTGCACAAAATTTTGTGCACTGGGGCGGTGTGGGGGGGTGTTTCCTCAGCCCGGCCTGTGCCCTCTCACAGTTTGGGACCCCTCTGGGGATGTCCACCTGCTGGTGTGCCTGGCCAGCCTGGGTGAGGGGCCAATGTCTGTTTGCAGGCTGGTCAAGCTCCCCAGTGGAGACCCTCACCCCAGGGGGTGTGGCAAGCCTAGGTGAGGGGCTAAGGGCAGTTTTCAGGCTAGCCACAGCTCCCACTGACCCTCCGGGCCATCCGCCTGGGAAGCGATGGGGTGGCGCTGGCCATCCCATAGGCTTCCCAGGAGGGGGCCTTAGGGTCCCCTGGCTAGTCCCGTCCCCCCACCCCCCAAGGCTTCTCTGCCTGGGAAGCCCATGGGGTGGCGCTGGCCACCCGATCGGCCTCCCAGGAGGGGGCCGCGGGGTCCCGCCGGCTCGTCCCCCCCCCCCCCCCCCCGGAAGGCTTCTCCGCCTGGGAGGCCTATTGGGTAGCGCTGGCCGCCCCATTGGCCTCCCAGGAGGGGGACCCGGGGTCCCGCCGGCTGGTCCCCGCCTCCCTGGAAGGCTTCCGCCTAGGAAGGCATCGGCCGGCCTAGGGCGCCAGATGCCTTCCCAGAACGGAGGCTCCCAAGATGGCGGAGGCAGCAGCCGCACACCAGAGCTGCAGCCTCCGCCATCTTGGCTAGGCTAATTTGCATACAGTCACTCTGATTGGCTGGTGGGCGTGGCTTAGGCCATCCCGAAGAAACGGTTAATTTTAATATTACGCTTTTATTAGTTAAGATTATCTCCCCATAAAATAACCACTTGTTAGTTACTGATAAGGGTTTTTTATTGAGACCAATGACAGTGTGAAAGAAGTGAAATTCATTCATCCTCTATCTCTTAAAACCTGGGCCCTGGGTTCTGGATTCCCAGACCCACCAGAGGTTAGCACAGTAGGGTCCACACAGTATAAAATTTTGTCAAGCGCCATAGAGAGGTGGTACCTCCCCAAGGTCATGCCATGTCCCTTTACCACGAGTCAATGCCTGAACTATGCAAATGCTGCTCCCCAAGTCTTGCCCCCAAGACCCCTTCCATCATCCCACACTGCTAACACAAGGGCAGTGGGGCCACTGGGAGCCTATGTCAGGTGCTATGCTCAGAGTCTGTATCCACAAGTGTCCCAAACCAGGTGCAAGAGGAGCTGGGTGGTGGGATGGACAGTGTGGGGTTCTGGATGCAGTGTATACTTAGTTAGGGAGGACGGCCATGTACGAGCTTGAGAACTCGGAGCTGTGGGACTCAAAACGGCATAGATGAGAACACAAGCTGCGGGAGGAAAAGGTGGTTTGTGGACTTCTAAGGTCCTGGGTGGTGAGTTCAGCAGCTGAATGAGTTCTCTTAGCCGTGCAGGGATAAATCAGGTTGCAGTACTGTTTGTACCGGAAAGAAGGAACAAACTCGAGGAGGAGTTACTAACCACTTCATTCACCTGATGAGAAATGTACGCTCAATGGAGTGTCATGACTCTCCCATGTTGAAATCGTGTAACCAGCCCAAGCGGGCCTCCAGTTCTGGCCCTGGCCCTGACCGAGTGGTTTAGTCAGCCTGGCCCTGTGAACAGGGCTTGAATTTTTCTGGTGCTCCAGAAGGCAAGCTGTGTGTGTTACCAAAGAGCTCTGAGGACGTGTGTTGTCAGAGCACCAGTAGACACAGAATCTCTCCAGAGGAGAGGTATTGACTCTCTCCCTGGCCCCCTTGCAGGAAGCCTTTCCCCATTGGAGACAAAGTGACCTTCAGCGGGAAGGAGTGTGTGTGTCAGACGTGCTCCCAGTCCATGACCAGCAGTAAACCCATCAAGATCCGTGGACCAAGCCGTGAGTCCTCTCCACTGGGCACCTACCTCCCTGTCTCTCAGGGCTCCCCTGTCTCAGCTCCATTAATGGCTCCTGCAGGCCTGGAGAGATGTGCAGGAGGTTCCCACCCTGGAGGACTTCTGAATCATGACCCAGTTGGCAAGTGGCCCAGACCGACAAGCTTCCCTAAGCACAAATGCAGGGACAGCAGCTGCCTGACTATAAACAGTGATGTCCTGTGCCATGGGGTGGGCTTTTCTGGGATGAGCTGGGCTCCTGATCTTATCTCCCTTCTGCATCCACCTCCCTAGGGCACCCCAATGGAGCTGACCAAGTGTGTCGCTGCCAGTCACTCTCCATTTTTACAAGCCCCACTAAAAAGGAATTCTCAGACATGTCTTACAAAAGAGAAATGTGGGAGCGAACCACAAGGGCTGTGCTACTGTCTCCTTAAGTGTGTTCCGTGCACCACTGCATCAGTGCCACTGCACACCTGGGAAAAACACAGTTCCAGATCCACTTTGGACTTATAGGAAGGAACCTAGAAATCTTCATTCTTAATAAGCATCCTGGGTGATTCATTCTCTGCTCAGAAGATTGAGGATCACCATCTAGGGATGAGGAGGACATCAGCCATGTTATAGCAAACGTTATATTTTATCACTAAACCACAGACTGGGGGGAGGGGAACTAAGGATCAAGAGTGTACCTTGGAACAGCCATTCTAATTTGTGCAATGTCCATTCCACTCAAGTGTGTCTGGCAATAAGATGTCTAACTCACTGTTCCCAGACACCCTTGTCAGGCTGCTGACATGTACACAGGGACCCGGCCCCCTTGGTCTCAATAAACCACACCAGGCTCCATTATTCCTTCATGCTACATGACACTTGCTGGCCTTGCCGGCAGAATCAATGAAAACCCATTAGCTTTCTGTGCTGTATCATTGTGCTGGTGCTGTCAGCCATAGCACCAGCAGAGTCAGCATGCTAGGGCTACATCCTACTGAGGTGGGTGAGCGCACAACACCCGAGTCAGCAGGGTCAACTCTCAGGGATTCCATTAGAGTCCTCCCAAGGTGGTGAGCTGGAGAGTAAGACCATGGGAAGACTTCCTCCTTCATCCTTTATTCCTTTCAGCCAAATTGGATCTGTTTGTAGGATGAACAGCTCTTCCCAAGAACAATTTGCTGCTCTGAGCAGGTTTCCATCTCAAGGTGGTTAAGTGCACACACTGTGATCTCTCGTAACTCTTTGAAAGCATCATGCAGAAAGACAGCAAGGGGAGGATGCTGGGATGCGGGACCAAAACCCTGCGACTAATGCTGCTGAAGTACCCGGAGGCTAGTGGAACCACTTATGAGGCAGTAGAGAGAAGGGGCTGGGAGTCAGGGGCCTGCCAGCCTTCTGTGTGATGCAAAGCAGTTATGTAGCATCCCTGGTGCTCAGTTTACCCAGCTTTGTAGAAAGCAAATGTATTAATGTACAGGAATCGGACTAATATACATCATAGTACGTAAAGTTCTCTCTAATATAAAGTAAGGTATGTTGTCCACTTGGTGAATTAATCTAGAAAGCACATCAAAGGTGAACTGAGAAGATTCCCGAATCAATCGTTATTTCTCTCAGCTTGTGTTGTGTGTTACTGTGTGCATCGGACAGGTAGGAGATTCCTCAGCTGAGTGTGGGATTGTTGCATGTGAGTGTGTCCTCAAGGAGAGACTACTCAATGTCTGCAGATCAGGAGGTAGAGGAAGGTGAGAAGGAATGGATAATGGGAAGCAAGTGAGCATATGGGCAGAACTCGGGGGAAGTACCCAGGACTATGGCTCATCTCATTACTCACAAAGTGAAGACATCAATCTGTGCATCTGCAGAACACATGTGTCATGGAAACGTTTTCTGCCCAAAGGTCACCCCTGTCACTGCTGCAAATGACTAGAGGAAATGTTGGAAGGTCTTCTGAGTTCCCAAAGGAAAGAGGGAACCAAAACCAAATTCCAGAAAGTGCTAAGATGAGGAAGGTAACATAGAAAAAGAAAAAGGAGAAAAAATGTGGTGTATTTTTTATCTAAAGGAATGTGAAGTTTTATCTGGAGGGTGAATAAAGACTTTCTGGAAAAGCAGGAGTTATATCTAATAAAAATAGGTCAAGAAGAATACTCAGGAACTGTTAACCAGAAAAAAAAAATCATGTAACTTTCCATAGGAAGAAGAAATGTTTCCTCACAGACTTCACTGACAGGAATCAGCAGCAGTAGCAGCATTACCATCATCACAACCATCACCACCATAACTACCAACACCATCACTACCACCATCACTTTTACCCCCACCATCACCATCACAGCTATTATTATCCACCACAATCATCGCCACCATCACCGCTATAATTATCAACTCCATCACCACCACTATCACCACTAATAACATGGATTGTTACTATTGTCCAGAAATACATTAAGTTTTCTCTCTTTTTTAATGTCTTTATTGATTTCAGAGAAAGGAAGGGAGAAGGGGAGAAAGATAGAAACACCAATGATGATAATCATTGATCAACTGCTTCCTGCACGTCCCCTACTGGGGATCGGGCCCGCAACCCGGGTATGTGCCCTGACCAGGAATCAAACCATGAACTCCTGGTTCATGATTGATGCTCAACCACTGAACCACACCGGCCAGGCTACACTAAGGTTTCTATATATAATATCTCATTTAATCATTACAACTCTATGACGGAGATAAGAGTAACTGTTTTATCTATGACAACAATGAGATTCAGAGGGCATAAACAACTTGCCCCAAATCACAAGATAGTAAGTAATGGAACTGGGATGTGAGCCCAGAGGTGCAGGCTCTTTCCATAGGAAGAAGACATGTTTCCTCACAGACTTCGCGGACAGGAATCAGCAGCAGAAGCGGCATCACCATGGGGGCTACTCCCTTAGCATCCTCTATCAAAGACATGATTTGCTCATTTAGGAAGGGGGTCTGTGCCTGGGTTAGTTGCCTAAAACAAGGTGGGAAGCTTGCTGTGACTCACAAAACCCACTCATTTTTGCTGATCTAAGTGAAATGAATGAAGCAGTTAAAAAAAAAAAACTAAAAATGGCTATCTGGGATCTTTAGAGACCCCAACAAACTGAGGAATCTGTGAGGAACAGGTGGAGGCATCATACCTTCTGCCAGCTGAAGGTTGTAATTTTGGTGTACAGAGGAACATGTGAGGGGTGGACAGCTGGCTTACAGAAACCAACTAGGGACAGGGTGTGGTTACGACATGAGACTTGTGGGCTCCTGGATCGGATGCCTGAATGAAAGGAGAAGGAAAGGCGAAAACAGTTCTGATAAATATGAAGCCAGAACAATGGAGGACCTGCAGTTTAACAAGAAAAGAAAAACCAGGTGGGAAAGGTATCCCAGAGTCCTCAGGGTCAGTAGGCCTTCCCTACAATAGGGATATTGCTTCTGGCCTCAGATCAGAGATTAGAGGATGCAGAGAATATAGGTTAAAAACATGAGAATGTGAAATAATAATCAGCAATCACATATTGGGCTCATACGTGCCAAGCATTGTGCTAAATCCTCACAGGCCTGGTTTCAGTCCATCTTTACACCAAAGTGATAAGGAAAAGATTGAGATGAAGAAGCTGGGGCCTAGCAGTCACACAACTATTAAGTGGGAGAGCTGGGATTCTCCCCTCTGCCAGCCTCTCACTCCTCACTCTAAACTCTCAACCCAAGCTCTAACCACTATACTACTACCTACTAACCCAAGGTGCTCAGTTCACCCCAGGTAGGTCACTACAACTTAGAGAGATGGGAGTTGTTACTAGAAGGTGTCCATGAAAGAATGCAGCTCTTCAATTCAGTTTACTAGAGAGGGAGGGAATTGTGTTGTTGGCCAATAACATGCCCGGGTCCGTGGAATCCACGAGTGAATATGACCAGTGGGTGACCATTTCAAGCAAGAAAAAGCAAATTGTAAGAAACGAAGAATAAGACAGAAACTGTAGTTGCCTTTAAATATTTGAAGGACGTGTCATGTGGGGGAAGAGGTAGATTCTTCTCGGTTTCATAAAATAGGGCTGTCCCAGGAGCTGGGTCTGGGATCCATATGAAACAGGCAGTCCTGACCATATTGCTTATCCAAAGGAAAGTCGACTTCCTGGGGGGGGGGGAGGGGGCTGCCCACCCCTGGAGGTGGTGAAGCAGAGGATGGTGCCCAACTGTCAAGAATGCTGCAGATTCCTATACTGGGTGAAACTGGGACCAAACACTCTGTGAACTCTGAGCCCCCCTGGAATTGTTTATCCCGCTGGAGAGGCCTCTGGAGACACAGGTGCAGTCTGTGTGGCCTAGACCCTCAGGTTCTTCTATGCCAAGCATGGGCAAGTCACTTCAGACTCCTGTCTGTCTATAAAAGGGGAGGGGGTGCCTAGCCTCTCTAAACTATTATGTTCTAAAGCCTGTGGTTACTGGAATGGGGGTTTGGGGGTAGTTTATCCCAGGGGAACAAGAAGAAAAAAAATAAACCCCAGAATATTTTCCCAGACCCCATCTGAAAGCCTGGCTCTTCAAGATCTTGCAATCAGAAATGTCCCTGCCCCTAGCCTGTGCTAAGTGATATTACAAAGATGGATGCTGACAGCCAAGAGGCGGGTACTGTGGGAGCCGCCTCCTACAACACTTCATCAGGACCCCGACCTCCCACAGCCTGCAGGGGCCCACCCCCTCCCTGGACATGCAGACTCATCATCTTCTCTCCCAGGACTGGCTTCCAGCTGGACATGAGGGCCTCCAGCCAGGCGCCCCCAACGTGGTGTGCAGTGTCTTTCTCCCCGCTGCTCCGAGGTGCATGTGTCTTGTGGAGCCAAAAGGGAGGCTTGTCCTCCAGTAAACTTTGCCTCATGACCTTTTCCTCCTCCAGAGTGGGCCATCCGGTTGGCTAGGCCCCAGTTCCCAGAATCTCCCAAGTACCTTGGACGCTGGCTCCATTTCCTGCCCCTCCCCAGACATTGGTTGAGCAACAGGCAGCTGCCGGTCCCCCCACATTCTGTGGCCTCAGTGAATGTTCTGGGGTGTTGGGGACGGAGAGTGAGGGCACCTTTCAGGTTTGGGACAGTCTCATTAGACTTTTTGATCCTTGCTGCTTGGGGAGGCAAACATTTGCTATAGGAGCACACTAGGGAGGGGCCAGGCATGGTAAATGCTATCCTTGCCTGGGTGCTGTAATGCCTGCTCATTCATAGTCAGGCTGAGCATGGCGCTAGGCGAGAGAATAGATTTAACCATGAAACACTGCCATTGGGTGTACAGCCTAAGGGTGAGAAAAAATGGGTTCTAAGCTTATCCCCTGGAGCAGTGCCTCTCAGACTTCACTGTGAGCTGAGACCTTGATAAAATGCAGTAGGTCTGGGTGGGGCCTTCGCTGCTGCTGTGTGCAGCTCCGGGTGGTGCTGATGCTGCAGGTCCGGGTCATGGAGAGCAGCATGGGGTTGTTAGCTACCCGAGAGCGGGCCAGAAGCAGCGCAGGGCCCGCTCTGGGTGAACAGTGGTCAGGACGACAAGCAGGAACTTTCTGGAGGAAGCCTGGGAGGTCTTTCTTTCTCCCTCACACTAGTGTCGAGAAGCCAGGGCTCCAGTGGAGCTCTGGACCAGGGTGGGAGCTGTTGTAGGAAAACGTGTTCACGATGTGTTCATGTGTTGACCTGGGCTGAGATGATGGCGGTGCTCAAGGGGCGCGGGATGCCTTCCTCAGCAACGTCCTCTTGTGTTTGCAGACTGTGCCGGGTGCAAGGAGGAGATCAAGCATGGCCAGTCGCTCCTGGCACTGGACAAGCAGTGGCACGTCAGCTGTTTCAAGTGCCAGACCTGCAGCGTCATCCTCACCGGGGAGTACATCAGCAAGTGGGTCTCTCTCCCCTCCCACCGGCTTCCTGGGCCTGGGCATCCATTGGCCCTCGCCTGCATCTCTAGCATCATCTCCCTTCATTTCCATCCAGCTACCACATCACAGCCTCAAACAGCATCTCACTCACCTCGGGCCGCCCACTGTGTTTCCTTTGCCTGAGATGCTCTTCTTCCTTCTTCACATGCTCCTTCCCTTCCCTCTGGCCACAGGTGCCACCCTGTCCTCATACCATCTCTTACCACCTCTGGTCCCCCACTCCTGGCCCTCATAGTGCCCTGTTTGTTTCCTTCATCCAGGCTAACACCATTTGCAATTATATATTTATCCATGTTAACTTTTCAGTAACGAAAATTATACTTGATACCATTAATTGAGTTTTTATTATGTACAAGGAACATACTAATGGCTATATATGGATTATTTCATTAAACCCCACAACTACCCTCATGAGGTATTTATCCCCATTTTAAAAACTACGGAAACTGAGGCTCGAGGGAGTAACTTGCTCCAGCAGTAATATTTAATGTCTGTCCTCACCAGGGTGGGGACATTTTTTTATCCACTGCTGCCTTCAGCACGGTGCCAAACCCATAGTCAATAACCTAGTTGTTTGAATGAGTTTAATTGAGATGAGAGGAGATGATTGACGGGCACACAAAAGGAGAGAGGGCCCAGCTCCTAGCAGCCTCACACTGCAGCACTGGACAAGCCACCTAGTGACCACATTTATACTCGAGTACCTAAAAGGAATTATGCCACAGACGCTCATAGCTTTGACACTTTGTGACCTGAACACTTCCGAGGTACCACTCTCTGGCCCGACACTGGGACCTAGTGAGCATGTAAAGTACAGCATACACAGTTTCTGCTGTCAGGAAAGTTATAGTCTAACAAGAGAGATAAGCTACACACATAGAGAATTATGACCCCAGGGGATATGTGATGGGGAGCTCAGGAGAAGTTTTATTCCTTAAGACCTTTTTGATCATAAGTGACAGAAAACCAAACTCAATCTCCCTTAAAAGCAAAAAACGCAAGTTCACTGACTCATAGAACAGGAAGGCCAGAGGCATACTAGCTCATAGCGTGGTGCATCCAGGGGCTTACTGAGACGTCTAATACTTTAGAAGTCTCTTTATCTCTATCTCTATCTCTATCTCTATCTTTATCTCTATCTCTATCTCTACCTTCCTCCCCCTCTGCTTTCCTCTGTATTGAATTCATTGTCAAATACACCCTCCCCAAGTGGTAAGATGAGCATCAGCAACTCTAAGCTTTCTTTCCATCAGCTTAGCACAGCAGAGAGCGAGGCCTCTTTCCCAAGAACTCCAGCAAAAGTCCCACGGCTGCTCTGACTTGACCATCCTTGGGTCACATGCCCATTTCTGACCAATCACTGGCCAGGAGGATGTGACCCCAAGAGACAGAGCGCAGCCCTCCGTAGCCCACAGTAACTGCAATGGGGAGGGGTGACGAGGCACTGATACTGGCAGAAGGGGAGACGAGACGGATGCTGGCCAGGCAGCACTGGTCTGTGTCAGAGGCCCAAGCGAGGGCTTGGAATGTTCGGGGAGAGGGGAGGTCACCTCTAACCATCAGGAATGGAATCTAGACTCTGTGAGAGCTTCATGAAAGACGGTGGTATTTGAGCTGAACCTTAGAAAGGGGATGAAATTTGAAAATACAACGAAGGAAAGCTTCTAGGCAGAATGCCCAGGCTGGGCAGGGGAAGGGGCACATCCATCCTGTTGCCTGGAGCTCCAGCATGTGCACATGTGCAGCAGGGTCCCCGGCTGCAGAGGTGCACTGAGGTCGCATCACTGAGACCATACTGAGTGCCATGTTAGTAGGACTTGGCATTCTCCTCTGTGCTTGACAAGTCAGGAGTGCCCTTAGTGAGTCTGGGAGCCTACATCAGGATTCTCTGTGAAGTAAGGGCTTGTTCAGAGCTCCTCTAAAGGAGGCCCAGCCTAGACTGCCCACCACACCTTGGGCCTCTGCAGCTTGGCTCTGGGCTCGTCCTCTGTCCGGCAGCAGAATGGCAGGTGCTCAGAGCACTGGCTCTGGCATTGATGCCTAGGTTAGAAGCCCAGCCCACATGACCTTGGCAAGACACTTCATTTCTTCAAATTTCAGTTTCCTTTTATAAAAATGGGGATAAGAAGATGACCTACCGCATAGGGTTGTGTTGTGTAAAGGCTCAGAGATCTGTGCTTCGTACCTAATAAGTACCTAGTAAGTATTAATTTTATTTTTGCTTCTTTTTTTTTAAATATATTTTTATTAATTTCAGGGAGGAAGGGAGAGTGAGAGAAAGAAATATCAATGATGTGAGAGAATCATTGATCAGCTGCCTCCTGCACGGCCCCTACTGGGGATTGAGCCCGCAACCGGGTATGTGCCCTTTACCAGAATCAAACCTGGGAACTTTCAGTCTGCAGGCTGATGCTATATCCACTGAGCCAAACCAGCTAGGGCTCGCTTCTCTTTTTAATCATATATATTTTAAATTCCCCAAAGCCTTACCAACCCATGGGTCCAAATGCCGTGATGTTGGCATTTATACCCAAACTAGAGGCCTGGTGCACAAAAGTTTGTGCACTCAGGGGGGTCCCACAGTTTGGCCTGTGGCCTCTCGCAGTCCGGGACCCCTCGGGGGATGTCCACCTGCTGGCATGCCTGGCCAGCCTGGGTGAGGGGCAGAGGGCCATTTCAGGCTGCCCACAGCCCCTTCAGGGTTCGGGTACCTACTGGGGTGCCTGGCTGGAAGCCGGTATCTGGGATTTATTCAACTTCTATAATTGAAACTTTGTAGCCTTGGGTAGAGCTCAGGGCCCACAGGACTCTAGCTTCCTCCATTGCCTGGGGCAACTCTGGCCACTGCCATCTTAGTTGGGTTCATTTGCATATCAGATTCTGATTGGTTGGTGGGCGTGGCTTGTGGGTGTAATGGGGTGCAGGTCAATTTGCATATCACTCTTTTATTAGATTAGAATTTTGCTGGCTCGTCCCTAAGTCCTGACAAATGACTTTATCCCCTCCTGAGTCATCCTCCCACATCCATAGAGTGAGGGAGGCTTGTCTCATGGACCCACATACATCAGTCTCACCTCCAGACTTTGCTGGGCATTGTTCCTCACTGCTGCCTCTTCTTCAGGAAAACAGTGACTGCCCTGCTGCCCAGGGTGGGCTCCCAGCATGGCAACAACTTGGAGACAGAACAATGACATGCCTGTCCCTTAGTCTTTCTGTATGTGAGCCAGTCTGTCACACCCAAAAGTGGGGGAAATGTTCCTCTCTTCTCACAAACAACATCAGAACTCAGTGAGATGTCATCAGATCCAGTCCTTAGAGCTACACAGGGCCCAGAACTGAACTAAATGCTCTGAAGTTCCCAACTATCTCCACATTGATCCTTGATAGCTGAGCCCCACACATCCTCCTTAAAGACCCTTCTCATCAATTATGGGGGTTCCTCTGCCTGCCACTTGCCAGGTGCTCGCCTGAGGCCGGCATTGTGCTGAGCCCTGGGCCACGTCCTTTAATCCTCATGGAAATCTGGGTGAGAAACCAGATTGGGTATGAATCTAAGTCTAGGCCCAACAAGTTGGCTTTTCTCATCCACACAGTTCTGACTACATAGGGCTGCCTTAAGGATTAAATGGAATAATCTATGTAAAACACCATCAGAGGGCCTGCTGCACACCAGGCAATAAATGTCAGTGCCTATTAGTAGTAGGGGGTAGTATAAGAATAATTAACAACAATCTTACTACTGCCTGGTAAGTTATAAGCACTGGGCAAGAATGGAGCACAGAGGAGATGGCCGGAGAGGTTCCTGGTATCTGGTTATCCAGGAGCACAGTCAGGAGACTCTTTCACCAAGGGTGAAATTTTTAATTAGAAGAGGAGCCCATAAGGATACACAAAAAATTGATCATATTGATTACCTCCTGGTTTTCCTGGAAGAGAAACTGGGAGGGGCTGGTAGGAGGGTAAAGACTTTTCCCTTTATGCCTTTGTACTATGTCAAGGGCAAATATTATCTATGTTAAATAAAATAACTCCTAATAAAGTTTAAGTATTTTTTTTAAAAGAGCCCTTTGGGGTAAAGGGTCTTTAGAAAATGGGTCTGGAGAATGTGTGGGAAGGGGAAAGAAGGGGAGTAAAAGAAGGAACACCTGGCCAGCAGCAGACCAGTGATCCCCAGGCATGCTTAGGGAGTTTGTCAAGATACAGATTCCCGGGCCCCCAGGGGTTCTCTGAGTCCATAGATCCGAGGGGTGTCTGGGGAGTTTGGGTGTTTAATGAGCACACCCCCCCCAGTGCTCCTAATTGTGGCCCAGACCCCATCAACTGCAGGTCCTGGAACTTCCACAGAACCTCCAACTTCCTCTTCCTGTGTGGATTTCCTCTTGCAGGGATGGCGTTCCGTACTGCGAGTCTGACTACCACTCCCAGTTTGGCATTAAGTGTGAGACCTGTGACCGATACATCAGCGGCAGGGTCTTGGAGGTGAGTGGGCACAGATAACTGTGAAGATGTTTAAGCAGGAAGGCCTGTGACTCTCAAGAGTCATCACTGAAGATAGAGAAGTCACCCCACGCCCTTCTTCCTTAGCCTTCCCCTCCCCTGCTTCCTCTGCTGCAGCTTAGCTTGCTAATTGACCTTGAGCAGATGACCTTGCCTGTCTGGGTACCTCAAAATGCGAAGGTGAACAAAATTATCTCTGGTTCAAAAACGCTGTGATGGGAATATCAGTAACCTATCAGACCCAGGTAGGTTGCTAGTGCGTAACAATTATGATTTCTTTCCCAACCCTGCTAAAGAATGGAATTATTTTTTGAGCATTTGGTAAATGTGCTGATTTAAGAACCAGCTTGTCTAGCAGCCTGCTCCCTAAGCCCTTCTCTGGCTGGTCCATCACCATGGCAACAGCTTTCCTCCGCCTCCAGTGCACAGCTTGCTCTGCCAGTGAGAGACAACCTGCATTACCCTTGCTGAGCCCCTGCCTGAGCCCCCATCTACTTGCCTTCCTAGCCTTCCTTCCCACACCTGTGGGCCCAGAAAACCATCATAGCTTTGGGATCACCTACCTTAAAATATTAGAAACAGCAAAGAGTTAGATATAAAGGAAAACAATAGCCTAAAAGCAGGAACAATTGGGTTCTAATATTCACTCAACTGCTAACTCATGTTCAGATTGGAGGTGAGTATCTTTGCCTTTCTAGGCCGCTGTTTTCCTATCTGACAGTGGCTGGGGATGGCACACTGGCTCAGCTATCTGGAGCAGAATCATTCATTCTAACAAATCTGGCCAGTTGGTTGTGGTTCTCTGGAGTCAGCACTGTGCTAAGAAGGATTCTGCAGCTACCATCTAGGCTCAGCAGGAGAAAGGACCCAGAAAGATTTTTTAAAAATTTGTAGGGACTCAGAGAGAATATGCTAAGCAAGTGCAGAATTGATTAAGGATTTCCAGGGAGTGCACCGTGGAAGATAGGGCCTCAATCAGGAGCACAGGCAGGGAGGGTACTAGACCCTGGTTCCTAAGGACCCTATCTATCAGTGTGAAGAGTTTGTATATAATTCACTGGGCAGGGGGGGCTTGTGGAAGGACCTAGCAGAAGTGACCTGCTTAGAGCTACACCATAGAGAGGATGGCCGGATGTACATGGGCCAGATTTGAAGGAAAGAAACTGGAAGTGGAAGACCAGCGAGCAGGCCATGACCCCACGGGAAGGACTCAGGAGGTACAGTGGCCGTGGGAAGACCAGCCACCCTGTCTCTGAGCTCATGGAAGTGGAATTCCAATAGCTCTGCAACTGTGAGGCAACTAGTAGACATGAAGACTAAAAGAGAAGAGGCCAATAGCTGAACCGAAGGGTCAAGCCCGGGTGAGAGGAAGTCTGGTGTTGCCCTCTGCAGATCTGGGCAGACACACAGTGAGTTCATCTGGGACAGGTTGTTACTGAAATTCCAGGCTGGTTTCAAGAGGGCAGTCAAATGTGGCTCAGAGCTCAGAGACAACGGTCAGTCCTGGAGGGACCTAAGAAGTGCTAGGATGTGAATAATAGCACCATGGGAGTCGGCGGGATTTGGGAAAGTGAGAGGTAGAGAGCGTGCACTGAAGGCAACGCAACCTTGGGGTTAGCTGCTTACAGGTGGAGGCTGAGGAGTTATCAGAGGAAGAGGAAGAGCAGCCAGGGAGGTGGTGAACAGGGGAGGGGCAGTTAGAGGCCAGACCTTCAGAAAGATGGCGAGGTCAGTCAGAGTGGGGGGTCAGATTCTGCAGGGCGGGCAAGGACCGCGTGAGCTGAGAAAAGACTGTGGAGTGAGGGGCAAGTCACATGTTGGGTTTTCAGGACTGTATGGAAGGAGCATCCAGATTGTAGTGGGATAAAAGGTCAGTGGGATGGGAGATCATAAAAGCAGACTTTTCCTTCAAGGAGGGAAAGAACGTGGATTACACGCAGGGCTAATGGGAGCTGTCCCAGCCTTTCGAGGCTGCTCTGAAATTGACAGTGTGGCTGACTTTACCTGCCTCTTACTCTCTGTTAGCGTCCTGGGAGCCTCCTCTTCTAGGGAAGCTGTTGTGACTGTGTTTCAATTGCTTCCATTCGTACGAGGCTCCATTAGCATCTTGGGCATATTGATTTTTTCCTTAGAGCTGGAAGACACTTTCAGCAGTCAACCAGTTCACCCTCCTCACTTTACAGATGAGACTAGTGAGCCCCAACACATGTGATGCTTTTCCAAGGTCACACGCAATATTTCTGGCAGAAAGAGAGCAAACTCTAGGACGCCAGGCCCCTTTCTCCCACACTGCTTGCTGCCCACAGCTCCCAGCCACTCAGGGGTTTTTGAAGTAAGGTTATGTCATGAGAAATACATGGCTGGCGTGAAACAGACTTGGATCCCAATTTTACCACATCTAGCTATGAAACCTTAAGCAAGTCACTTTCCCTGAGTCTTAGAGTCTTTATCTATCAATGGAGGATACTACTGTTATTTCACTCCTAATGGAAACATATATTTTTCTATTACTTCCCACTAATAATAAAGAGCCCGGGAGTAGTTCCTGGCTTCAGGCACAGCCGGATCAAGTGCTCAGACAAATGCAACTGGAATATCTCACCATCTTGGTTCCACTTTCTTCTGTTGACTTAATTCTCAGGAAGGCTCTCCTTCATGATGGGGAAGTTCGACCCCAGTGACTCCAGGCTCATTCTTCCCATCACCCAGCATCCTCAATGGAAGAAGAATTTCTCTTTTCTGATAACTCAACAAACATCCTGGGACAGCCTCTTACTAGACAATCTCAGGCTCACCTCTGAACTAGTATCTGGATCAGAGTTGGCATACGCTTATTGGTGGTGTCAGCCCTACTTAACTTAAGCACATGGACTGACGTGGGGAATGGGAAGTCCCACCCAGGAAAGGCTTGATGCTATTTCTGGAAGAAGGAGGAAGGATGTTGACCAGGCAAAAACAACAGTTGCCCACTACAGGGCTCAGCACATTGCCAGGTACACAATAGGCACTTAATTAGATTCCGTTTCCCCTTCCCATCCCCTCCCCAGGCCACCCCACAATCCCTTCCTCAGTGACAGAGCTGAGTATGCTGAGCACCAGTCATACTCCTTCTTTCCTCGTCTGTGTCCTGGCCAAGGAGAACCACACACCTGGTGCCCATGTGCTTTTCCTACCCTTGTGTGTGGTGCTCTCCAATATGGCCCCCCTTTTCAGGTACTAGATCTTCACCATATTTCTTCACCATTTTCATGACTTCGGTTTGTTAAAAAACAGAGTATCTCACCTGATCTCACTGACTTGGTTTCCCTTATGGTGGTACCAGCTGCTCTGGCAGTCTCCCTCCCTCCCTTTTTTCTTCCTTCCCTCAAGTTGTCTTCAACGCCATCCATGACCAGGGTGCTGAAGTGGGCACGAAGCCTCTTTCGGCCGAGGCTGTGTGGTGGGGCATGACGTTTAGGAAGATGCCAAGCTTTAGTTTTGCCAACATGCTATTGCCACCCTGGAAAAACAGGTCTATAATTCAAATGAAAAAGAGACACAAAGTGGGAAGAGGCTACTAATTAAAGCAATTATCCCTGCCGTGGTGTGGGGGCATCAGTGCCACGACATCTCAGCTTGGGAAAACAGCAAGCTCCTTCCAGAGTTTGAACAGTCTGCTTTGATGACAATAAGGACATTTTATCATTGGTAAGAACCACACAAACCATGCAGAGTAAAACAAGGAATAGTGACGGGGTTGTTGTTTTGTTTTTCATTTTTTAAAAATCTGTCCTTTTCACATTTTTGCTAAGTTTTTAGACTAAATCAATTATTTCCAGATTAAGCAAGCCTATGCCCAGACTCCCCCACCCCCAAAAAAATGATTTGGAAACAGGCCTTCAGTGTTACACAATGATAATTTTTTAATTGGAAGGAACTTGTTAGCATCAGACCAAGTGATGGCTTGGGGATTAGGGAGATGCTTTGATAACCCCTCCCAATATCCATTAATTTCCCCCATACATATTCCCAAAAAAAACACTTCACCCTAACAGGCAAAACACACCTTCAAAACAAGCCCCACCTTCTAGCCCAATCAGTGCACCAAGCTCCTCCCGTGTGTGAATCCCAGAGCTGCCACCGAAGGGCTCCGCACACCAAGTTGGCTGGGATGTAATGTCAGATCGGTCAGCATGGCGGGGAGTGAGGGGCTGGTGACCAGCCCTCAGGAGTCCGACTCCAGCACTACTCCTGGCTTCAGTGAGACCTAAGTCAGACCTTCTCTGAAGCTAAAAAAATCTGCAGCTACAAGTCATTTTCATTTTTCCTTAAAATAATAGTAGGGAAGGAAAGTGGGAGTAGGGAAGGGGGCTCACTAGACCTGGGTGAGCTGGAGATAGGGGTGGAGGCACCGAGGTACAACAATCACGGGAGTGGCCTAAGGATCAGAGGCTTGCCAACAGTTCTGGTTTAGTGGGTCCCTTTGTTTGTCTCTTGTGTACTAAGAGTCTGTCCTTCCATTGCCACTCTCACAATATTTACCATGTCTGTGAACCTCGCATACTCTTTCTTAACTAATACCTTAAATTGTCTTTAAGTTGGCTCACTTACATATAAGGAAATATATATATAACTAGAGGCCCCGGTGCATGAATTTGTGCACAGGCGGGGTCCCTCAGCACAGGTGGGATGATTGGGGCTGATTGGGGCCCTCTCGCCCAGTCGGGAAGGGTGGGATTGGGGGGGATTGCGGAAGGTTGGTCCACAGTAGAAGGGTAGCTGTGGGAGCACACTGACCACCAGGGGCAGCTCCTGCATTGAGCGTCTTCCCCCTGGTAGTCAGTGCACATCATAGTGACTAATCGACAGGTCGCTTGGTCATCTGGTCATAACGCTCCTTTAGGCTTTATGACCTAAAAGCCAGGATCACTTGCTCATGACCAAAAAAGTAAGTATAGTTCTAGCTAGATTTCACTGCTTGTAGAGGCTCCTGTTCTCATTCTTATAAAGGTAAGTTAGTAAGTTTGGGATAGATGTTAAAGGCATACTGCACCAAACTGGTACTTTCTCATTGAAAATAAATCAGAAGAATTGATAGAGGATTGAAAAGGGGAACATTTTTCCCCCCATTGATCCAATGTTATTACCTCCTGGGCCCATGTACCCTATAAAAGCATCTGCTGCACCATCAGTGGTGAGGGCCCCAACCTCGGGGATATGCTGGGATGTCCTCAAAGCAAGCCTGGTTCCTCATCTGGAAATAAGGTGGGAATGGTGGCCTCCAAAGGGCCTTTCTACTTACTGCAAGAACAGAAGTGTGGGTGTCAGGAGAAATCCTCCGAACTGCCATCAGGGAGCCATGCTGTGTAATTACTGAGCTTCCTGGATGAACTTTTAGATAATTCTGGACTCTCCTTGGTAGACTACCATCCAACCTCAGGGCCATGAAGGTGCCAGCAAAACTAACATGCCCAGGAAGTGTTCAAACCCAACCTTCCCCCCTTCCTCCTCCCCGACAACAGCCCCAGGTCTGATCTCCTATTTCTCCTTTTTATTTCCATAGGCAGGAGGGAAGCACTACCACCCAACATGTGCCAGATGCGTACGCTGCCACCAGATGTTCACAGAAGGGGAGGAGATGTACCTCACAGGTAAGCAAGTCGGACCCCCTGTAAGGCATCCGATCCACTCACGACCGGAAAGGAGATACAATCGCCTTTTATTTCAGTGTTGTCTTGCTTTTGGCTTATCCTCAGATTTGCAATTAACTCGCCCCTCTCTGTGTGGTTCGGGAAAGTTGCCGGTGTGGCTAATATGAAGTGACATGTAATCTGCCTTCCATCCCTTTGCGCCTCCACCCACTGCTTGGCTGGCCTGCTTCCCTGGCAGTGCTCTGAGCAGACTCCCCTGGCTCTGCCAGGGGGCGGGAGGTGGAGCTGAACAAGACCACAGGGTCAGAAAACCTCAGAGGGATGCCTGAGTTGCAGAGTATCTGCAGCATCTCCCTCCTTTCTCCCACATCTCAGAGTATCACACCAGGCTGCTGCCCAGGTCTTCCCATGGACTTTCAGGAGGCATAAAGAGGATGGGGAGGGAACAGCACTCTCTTAGAAGCAAACCAGGCCTGCTTCCCAGGGTCCAGCAGGTTCCATCATCCGAGGGCATCACAGTGTTCTTGGCACAGCCCTGTGAAGGTCTGCGGGGCCCCTCCTTACCCACCAGTCTGACCTAGCATTCAGGACCCTCTTAAGAGGTCTCAAACTGCCTGTTTAGCCTTGAACCACCCAACACTTAAGCTGCCAATTTTCGATTGTTTCTTCATCCATTCAACAACAATTTTTTGAGCTCCTACCATGTGCAGGCTCTCCACTACGGTCCATAAGGAGTCCCAACCCCAGCCCTACACCCACTGCCCTACAATCCAGTGGGGGAGATGGATTGTAGTCCATAATCACACAAATAACTATCAACCAGGATAAGTTTTGTGAAGAGGAGACGTATGGGACTATGAGAGCACGTAACAGGGTGGGGAGAGGCATCAGGGAAGATTCCCAGAGAAAGAGGATAGGTGTGTATTAGCTTGGCAAAGAGGGGAAAGATGGGGCGCGCCAACCTGAGGGGACAGAATCTACCAGGCTCTGAGGGGGGTAAAGAAATGGCAGATGTTAGAAACCTAGGGGAGCCTGTGTGGTTGAGGTACAGAGGTAGGTTGGCAGGGGTGGGCTAGGCCTGTCCTTGTGGCTAGGATGGTGTTCAGCTCCTCAAATTAACATGGCCCCCATGCCTCTGGTTTTGTTTGTATGCCTTATCCTCAACAAAAACACTTGGCTTCCCACATCCTCCTTTGAAAACCCTATCAGTCTGGGCCCTGTTTAGTCACTACCCACTTCATAAACCCCCCCAGATGCCCCTGCCCTTACCCACAATTTAATACACGCCCTCCTCCCTGAGACCCTACATCCCTTTGTCTATACTTGGTCCCCTCCAGCTTGCATTAGAGTCTGGGCCAGCTCCCTGAGAGCCCTTGCTCCTGACATTGGCCCCACAAGTACTCACTGTACAAGTGATCGCTGTTGGCTGAACTACTGTGATTACCATCCCCGGATGTGTGACTATCTCTTAGGGTGGGGCAAGTGTGTTAAGTTGTGGGTTTCCCTACAGTCTCCCTACAATGCAGACCTAAGGCCAGCGAGGCAGTTACACAGAATGTGACTTCCTGTCAACCTGTCATAGCCACTAATGCCCAGGTCCAGCAGTTCCTGCAAGATCAAATGAGTCTCTGCCTAGAGCAGGTTTTCTCAACCTTGGCACTGCTGACATTCGGGGCCAGATAAGTCTTTGGAACAGGAACTATCCTTTGCATTGCATGGTATTTATTAGCATTCCTGGTCTCTACCGACAAGATGCCACTAACATATTCTCTTCCTACTGTGACAACCAAAAATATCTCAGGCATTGCTAAGTGTCTCTTAGAGGCGAAATCATCCTTGATGAAGAACTACAGGCCTAGAGCTATTTAACAGAATCTCTTATCATCTGCTTGAATGTTGGAGCAGAAATTCCTGGGTTGGGTGCTGTGACTCTACAACGACTTACTTGTATGTACATTCACACAGGTGTTGGAGGTGGGAGAATCCCAGAGGTCACTGGAGACTTTAAAGTAACAACCCCCATTATATAGATGGGAATAGTGAGGCCCAGAGAGAGGAAGAGACTTTCGTGTGAACTAGAGTGTACAGGGGCAGAACAGGACTGGCCTTGTAACTCCCACTCCAGGACTCTTCTGCACCTCATCTCCTGGGACCCGGGACTCAGGTCCTGCCTGCTTCCTCAGGTCCCTGAAAGGACTAGCTGCCCCTTCCCATGAGCATCAATCCCCTGGTGCCTGAGTCCCTGAGAGGTCCCTGCTGCAGGACCCTGTGTTACATGCTAGAAAGCCCACCTGAGTCTCCATACCCTGCACCATGTCTTTATGGACGCTGACCACCTTGGGAATCTGGACTTTGAACTTGATTTGAAAATTTGTTGCATGGTATTCCTCTCCCTGTACCCTTGTTAACGCATTTCTCAGCATTAAAACTGCCCTCGCATTTACATCAGTAGAGCAATCAACACCTTCACCTTTCTGCCTGAATTCTCAATCCTAATCTTTCCCCATGTGGTGTTTTCAATCCTGGCTCCACTGCTTCCTAAGATTTCACCTTGAGTGAGTCTCTTCACTCTCCGAACCTCAGCTGCCTGGCCTGTCAAATCAGCTTTTAACAGTCCCTATATATAGAAGTATGCTAGGTTCCTGACACATGGTAACCTCTTAGTTCATTCATTTAACAAGTATCTGCTGAGCATCATCTGAGTGCCCAGGAATGCTCGAATAACTGGAGACATAGCAGCGAGCAAATCAGACATGTTCCCTGCACTCATGGAGCGCCCATCCTCATGTATCACCACCTTCTAAGCTCTGCTTCTGACCAGAACTCCTCAGAATGCTGAAAGAGCTAAGTGATGGAGTGAACATCTTTGTGATCATGAGAGAGAATATACAATCAAACCCTGGGCGCAAGTGCCTCCAGGAGGAAGGAGATATTCTTGGTGGTGAAGAAGGGCCTGTCAACCTCCTCCTTAATTATCCCCTTCCCCAACCTCCTGGCTCCTGGGAGAGTGGGAGTAATTGCAGGGCCTTCAAGGACCTGCCTTGAGAGATGCTGAGTGATCCTGGAAGGAGGGGGACCCAGCCATCCAATGCTACAGTCATGCTGACTTGGGCTGTGGGAGTCTGGAGAGGATGTCAGCCTTGGGGGAGTGAGGGAGCGGGGGCTGGGAGGTGGTTCTGCTACTACTGAGAGCTTGGCCTGTGATTGCCTTGGACATCCTCCCTGGGTGGGATGATATTCCCCCGAAATAGCAAGAAAACTGTCCTCCCAGGCAGCACAGGAGTGGTGAGAATTGGCTTAGAGCAGGGATTCCTGGGTTCATAGGTCAGCACTTCCATTAATGGGCTATGACCTTAAGAAATTACTTCTCTCTCTGAGTCTCTTCCTTCACCTATAAAATGAAGATAATTACACTGTCTTTCATTACTACTGAGGCTATGCTATGCAGCAAGCTCTCTGTGATGTGCTGGCTGCTCAGAGATGAACAAGGCAGGTGTACTTGTTTCTGAGTGGAGTGTACACTGTCAGGAAGGGAAGACAGACTTTACTCAAACAGCAGTGCAACTATTCAATGACAAGCTGTGTGATAAGTGCTGTGAAGGGGGAATTTGGGAACAATGGAGTATGTTTAAACGCTCCTGATCTAGTCAAGATCTTAAAAGTGAGTAGGAGATGGGAGGGTGAAGAGGGGAAGGAGGCAGAGAGAACAGCAGGCGCAAAGGCCCACGGTGGGAGGAAGCATTGCATAGTGGAGAAACTGAGGCAGACCCACATGGGCAATGCTCTGAGAACAGGCATACTCCACAAAGTCCTCATGAATATTCGGGAGATGGATATGAGGCTGCCAAGTGCCCACAAAGCAGCATACAGGGAGACAGTGTTAGGGAGCCTGCAAAGTGCATACACCCAGCCTTATCGGTTCCATAGCCAGACACAGAATGCACGGTGCTGGCAACTGAGTGGGCAGGTTCTCTTGGTCAGTTTATTTGCGCTATAATTGCTGTGTGATGGCTTTCTGGTGGGCTGTAATTGGGGAAAGTCTGACATCTGTCTGGGTGAGAACTTCTGAGGTCCCAGGAGGCAAGAGCAAGTTTCCTTTTATTTAAATTCTGCTGTGCATTCAGTCTTGCAACTGTTTTTGTAAAGCTGCCAAATTTCTCATCTGTTTGTTGTCCAGACCTTTCATTTGGGCTTCACCAGAGAATTAGATCACTGATTTTGTGCAGCAAAATAATAGCCAAAATGCTGCAGGGTCAGGGCAAAACTTACACTGAAATCATGAAGGCTACAGTTGCCAGGCCAGTGAGTTTTTCTAAACCCAAAATGTGGCTCATGAGATAAATATTGTTCTTGTTCCAAATGTGCCTATACCTAGGAAAAAGGAAAAAGAGACTTTTCTCTCACCTTCTGTCTACACTAAACACCCCCATGTTCTCAGAATAACACTGGAAACAGGAGTTCAGCTGCACATTTTTAAACAGGTCTCTGTTATCATTTGTATGTTTAATTAAACCTACCAGGCAGGAAGTGATTTATGAAATACTAGGACAAACTGCTCTGCTGAGGATTATAACAAAGTATAGGTCCTAATAATAATAATACTCTAATCTAATCTAATAAAGGAGTAATATGCAAATTAACCCTCACTTCATTACACCTAAGCCATGCCTACCAGCCAAGCCAAGCCCACCAGCCAATCAGAGTGATGATATGCAAATTAACCCAGCCAAGATGGCAGCCGGCAGCCACGGAGCTAGAGCAAACAGGTTGCACCAGCGATGGAGGAAACTGCCTGCCTAGGCCGGCTGAGGCCTCCACTCAAGGCAACAAAGTTTCAATTATAGAAGATAAATAAACCCCAGAAACCTGCTTCCAGCCAGCCTCTCTGGGACCTTGGGTCAATGGGAGCTGTGGCCAGCCTGAAAACGGCCCTCAGCCCCTCACCCAGGCTTGCCAGGCACCCCAGTAGGACCCTCCACCCTAAAGAGGATGTGGCCAGCCTGCAAACAGCTATCAGACCCTCATCCAGGCTGGCCAGGCACGCCAGCAGGTGGACATCCCCTGAGGGGTCCCAGACTGTGAGAGGGCACAGGCCAGGCTGAGGGACCCTTGCCCCAAGTGCACAAATTTTTGTGCACCGGGCCCCTAGAAATAGTAATAATAGAGAAATAAAATACCTTATATTTGTTGAATACCTAGTATGTGCCATACACTGAGTTTTAACTGCAATATACCATTTTATCATTACACCCTATGAACCAAAAGCCATTAATATCTGCATTTTAGATAATAAGACAGTTTAGAGAGGTTATGTCCCTGGGCCAAGGTTAGCTAGCCTGTTTTGCTAGGGTGTAAGTCCATTTTCTTTCATTTATTATTAGAATTCTTAACCTGTGGTTCATAGTTGGCCTCCTGAATTCAGTGAAGCCCCTGAAATCACTTGCCAAAGTTTCCATGTAGGTGTTTCTGTAAGGAGGGGGTCTGTAGCTTTCATCAAATTGCCAGGCGCCCACGGCCCAAAATAAAGTGAAGAGCCTGGGTTCTGTGGTCATGCAAATCCAAAGCGGTGCCCTGGAAGCTTTCTTTGAGAATCCCAACATACCCTTCTCTTGTATAACTGAGTCTATTTCAGAATCACTTTTTTTTTTTTTAAGTTCAGATAATACAAGGGCCCGGGACCAGGAAGCATGTCTGTCTGCACAGCTGGATTGAAATTTAGTGGAGGCATCACTGTCCTCTGACAAGTGCCACAGAAGGGGTTTGCTGAGCAATAGATGTCTAGGAGAGGTGTCGTCTGTTGTGATGGCTTATGGAATGCCAGCCCTCAGACTAATCTACACATCTCATCAAACCACACTTTAAAGGGCACTAACGTAATAGTGGTTGCTGTAATTTAGTAGCTTAGCATTGTTATTTTAAATTGGATCTCTCTCCTGACAGCTTAGGTTGTAGGAGTTATGCTTAAAAACTTTAAATCTTATGTTTTCCCAATCCTGCTACATAATTTTAGACTCTTCAAACATATCCTGCTACTGTGCTAAATTGATATTTCCTAAAGTCTGACTCTACTAAGCAGATTTCATTTTAATTTTTGAGAAGCTGCATTTTTATTTTTTTTTAGGGTTACCACACATCTCGAAATCCTATAGGTATTACAGTGTAGTAGTTTTAAGTTTGTATTTTAAAGCTTGTTTCCAACTTGCTCCTCTTGGATTGCCACCGACTCAAGACATTGTGGCCATTTTCTCACCAGTTACACGTCACATTCACTTCACCAGCCAATTTGTCCATGTTGATCGAAATTAGGTCCAGAGTAGCAATTTCCCTGGTTGCTTCCTCTATTTTCTGGGAAACAAAATTGCCTGCAGGGCAAGTCAGGAACTTGTCAGGTACTCACATTTTAGCTCAATGAGATGTTTTATTACTCTGGACTTTTTAGGTGGCAGAAACCCAACTCAAATGACATTAGGCACAAGAGGATTGAACAGCTCACATCACTGAGGAGCACGGAGGAGCAGCACAGCGGGGGTGAGAGGCCCCCGAGTGTCAGCAGGTGCTTCTTCTCTCTGCTGCTTTTTGTGTGTGGCCTCGGGCCCGCCTGCTGCAGACTGGCTGCCTCCATGAGGGGTGGGTGGCAGGGCCAGCCCCTGGACACCATGGGTGCAGAGGGGCGGGGTTCTTTGCAAGGCTCAGCAGAGGAGTTCCTGAGAGACTCCCAGAAGCCTGGCTTTGGTCACATGTCCATACCTCGCCAGGGTGGGGAGGCAGTGATTGGCAGGTTGGCAAAACGTCTAAGTTCCCTAAACCCTAATTCATCTGAGAACAGGGATAACCACAGGCCCTACCTCACCGAGCTGCTGTGAGGATTAAAGGAGTGAATACATGGTAAAGGCTTAGTACAGAGCCCGGCACCACCAGCTCTGCCAGTGTGAGCTCATAACAAACACCCAGTAATGTAGAAATAACCATTCCCCATGATGCTATGCACTAACAATATTGGCTTTTGTCAACAGATCATCATTGTTAATAACACTTAGCACAGGGCTCAGCATATGTGCTCGTAAATGTTATCGTTATTACTTATCTTGATTATTTTTATTATCATTAGTTATCACTATTATTTTTCAGTTGAGCTTCTATAATTGTTATAAAGTGTATAGCATAAGGGCTGGCACAGGCACTCTCTAAGTATTAGCTCTATAATAATAAGAAGAAGAAGGATAAAAATACTTAGTGCCTGATACACACTAAGCACTCGACACATGTTAATTACTGCCCTAACTGTTCTTTTCAGCAGTTATTATTTCCTGTGAATTACTCGGCACTGCAGTTCTCCTTTCCCCATCCCACTTCATGTCCTCCATGGTAACCAGCTTCATGGTAGCTAAGCAGGTGTGCCCCTCAAGCTTTATTAAGCTTCAAGCCCACTTGATCATGTCAGCTCCAGGCAAGCTGGTCTTTTCCACTGCTCCCGAGGTGCCCTCGTCCCTGGGCACAAGCCCAACCTCCCAGAAGGGCACACTGGCAGCCAAGTCAGGCTTCTGCTTAGTGACTCCACCTGCTCCACTAATCCTCTGCTTGCCACAAGCCCCTTGCTCACCTGCTCACCTGGGAGAGTAAACACCACCCACCCCCGGCAAGTGTCTCCTTACTGCTCTCCCTTCCTCAAACTGGACGTGGCAGACAGCTTTTATTCGGTAGGAGAGGGGAAATAGTAATAATAACGAAAACAACTCATGCCTACATCGTGCCTACTCCCAGGCAGATGCTGTTCTAAGCACATGCAGCGATCCACCCTTATCCGCAGGGGATACGTTCCAAGACGCCCTGTGGATGCCTGAAACCACGGAGAGTACCGAAACCTATATACGCCAAGTTTTTTCCTACACATACCCACCATGTAAAAGTCACATGACATCAAATCAACCACTTTAACGTGTACGATTCAGCAGCATTTAGTACATTTACAATGCTATGCAACTAAATGCCGTCACCCCAAAATGAAACCGGACCCATTAAGCAGTTGCTCTTCATATCCTTTCCCCTTAACCCCCGGCAACCACCATCTTGCTTTCTGTTTCTGTACACTGACCTATCTATTCTGGGCATTTCATTTAGATGGGCTCATCTAGTACGTGGCCTCTCGTGTCTGGCTTCTTTCACGTAGCATAGTGTTTTCTACGTTCACCCAAGTTGTAGCATGTATCAATGCTTCATTCCTTTTTATGGCTCAACTAGGGGCCCGGTGCACAAAAATTTGTGCACTCGGGAGGTCCCTCAGCCCGGCTTGGGCCCTCTCGCAGTCTGGGACCCCTCTGGGGATGTCCACCTGCTGGCGTGCCTGACCAGCCTGGGTGAGGGGCTGATGGCTGTTTGCAGGCTGGCCAAGTCCCCCAGTAATGTCCCTCACCCCATTGGGGTGTGGCCAGCGTGGGTGACGGGCTGATTGGTGCTTTCAGGCATTCAGGCTTCCCACAGCTCCCATTGACACAATGTCCCAGCAAGGCTGGCTGGAAGCAGGTTTCTGGGGTTTGTTTATCTTCTATAATTGATGCACTGTTCCTTTAAGCTGAAGCCTAGTAACGAAACTTCCTCTGCTTCACCTCGAGCTTCTATAATGAGACATTGTTACCCTTAGTAGTCAGGCCAGGCCTGCTGTTTCCTTCAGCTCCCGAGGATTCTATGATTGATACTTTATTGCAAGTATGTTTTGCCTTGAGCCAGGATAAGCGGAGTTGCCGCAAACAGTTTCAGTTTCACTCCTGCTACAATGGAAGCTGCTCTATACTCAGGTCCGTGAGTGGTGGCCTCCAAATTGGCTGGGTTAATTTGCATACAGTCGCTCTGACTGGCTGGTGGGCATGGCTTACCCATCCCAAAGAGACAGTTAATTTTAATATTATGCTTTTATTAGTTTAGATAATATTCCATTATGGATTCACCACACTTTCTGGGTCGGGACTTTAAAGGAGCCATTCCAAGGCCCTAGCAAGTCTATGTCACAAATGTAAAGGCAAAACTCAGAAATTCCACCCTATTATGGTCAAGAGAAACCCAGACAAGAAACCTGCTGAGGGAGAACAGGCTGGGTAGGATCAGAAATCAGAAATTGCTTAGATGAGTGAGAAGGGCTGGGAGGCAGACAGCAGGGAAGGTCACGGGCCACCTGCTGGGCCTTAGTGCATTCATATTCAAAAATACTTAAGAAAACACTGTGCTGCCTAAATGGAACCTTCCCTGGGCCAGCTTCAGTCACTGCTCTATTTGTAACCCCAGGTGGGCATTCTGAAAAAAACGGGGGCACCAGTTCCAGTTTGGGCGTAAATATCCACTAGTACACAAAAAGTAAACAAGTTGGCAAATTGAATTTCAAGGTCCAACGGAGAGGTGAGTGGGTTCCCAAACATTAAGTAGGTCCAACATGTTACAGGTGCTATGACCAGTCAGATAAGACTGAATGCTGACTCTGCTACAGACTAAAAACAGCCCTAATACCTGGCCCAGGGACAGTCTTAGAGAATTAAATCTCTAGCTCTGATTCAGCTGACACAGAAATGGCTAATCCTTCACTTCCATAACCTTTACAGGAGGTTTTACTACAGAACTTGGAATTGTGGGTGACAGTCTCAGAGGATGAGTGTGACTTGTGGAACCAGGAGTCTTGTAACAAGCAAACAATGTTGAATTTTTACAGGTTAAAGAGTCCCGTCTTGTAAAATTGATTTCTTTATTCCATGGCATTCCAGAGGAATAAATTTGGAGTGTTAAACGGTATTTAGCCCTGTGGTTCTCCAATTTAGTCATAACTCACCTGGGAAGCTTGTTAAAATCACAGACTCCCAGGCCCCAACTCCAGGAAATGGACTTCAGGAGCTCTTCTGGGGCGCCAGGAATCTGTGTTTTCCTAGGCTGCTGGACAGGTGGCCCACAAGTGAATGAATAGTCTTTGTAGACAATCTGAAATTGTAGCTGTTGAATCAGAGTCTAGATTCTACCTCTTGTCCAAATCTCTGGGCCTGCTTTAGAGAATTCTACTGGCCTAAAATAGAATTTCATGTTTATTTTGTTTATTCATTCATTCAGTGAGTATTAAGGATCTGCTGTCCCTGCAGGTATATCCCTGTAGAAAGGACAGAAATGAATCCCGCTTCTTATAGAATCTATATTGGATGGTGTAAATAATTATTTTTCCATACAAAGAAGCCTGTTAAGATAGAAACAAAATCTCCAATGTTGGGTGGGATAGTAAATGTTCATGAGTGTCACCACATGACGTATCTCCTCAACAATATCCCTGCTGAGCATCTACACACCCAGTGTTTGCTTAAATACTTGCAGGGATGGGAAACTTACTTGCAGAATGAGCCCGTTCAAACTTCAGACATGAAATTTTCCTTCCCTGAAACTTTTGCCTTTGATCCATGTTCTCCTTTATAAGACATGATGAATGAGATGATCCCTCTTCCCACAGAGAAACATTAAAATATTTCTAAAAAATCCTTTTCACCCTTTTGTTATGGTTACCATCACCCACTGGATGCATATCACTGTGACTTTTTTAAAATACAAAGATGAAAGCCAACCAGTCATTCATCTGTTTCTTTATTAAACACACATGAGCCAGGCACTGTTTAAGGCTCTGGGGCTAAAGCTCACAGAAGGGCATAACCTCCCTCTTCACTCTGGATGCTACCTTTCTGTTAACGTCACATTGTAGAGCTATTAACTCACAGTGGAAGCTCAGCAGACCATAATTTCACAGGGGTCCTTCATGAACAAATCATCTTTTCTTATCTTCATTTATCTAAGTTTACTGCTATCTTCCAACAAACGCCTCCCCTCTTTAATTAAAATGATATTCTGTCAACTCCCAAACTTTTTTTTTTCATTTTCAGTTATATTTCTTCCTCCTTTGATTCTCACCCCTTACATCTTGTAAACCTGCTTTCCTATGTACGGTGTGCTGAAGCCATTTGTGCCTCAGCTTTACTTCAGAACAGATATGTCAATGGCATGGAGAGATCATCTCATCTGACCCCCTCCCCTTACACATGATTTCCCCCATGAAAACGTCCGCCTGACTTTTTACCTTCCCTGTGCCTCTTTCGCTTAATCTCGTGACCTTAGACATCTGTGTCCACTTCATCCATTTCCTACAGTGACCATCCATGTGCTTCCTCCAGAGCCACAGCGATAAACAACTCCTGGTGGCTTTGCAGGACCCGGAAATGCTCTAACTCCCCAAAGCAAGGATCCCCACCCACCACTTGGCAGTAGACACACCCTGAGGTTTCTGGATCAAGCCGCAGACCCAGAGTCCCTCTACTGGGCTCTGAGAGCCATTGCACTTGACACAGAAGAAATTAAACACGTGTTTAGGAATCATTTGGAACACCTAAGACTGTCAGCAAACAAGAGTCTAAGATCACTATCCCACAAATGACAAAATGGCTCTAAAATTATGGAGATAAAAATAATCTCCAAGACCACCCAAATCTCACCTCCTTGTTATTCAGAAGAAGAAACTGGGACCCTAAAGAGGAGGTGTCAGAGGCTGAGCAAACACAAGAACCCAGGGCTCTTTATCCCAGGCCCATCTTCGCTTCATCACACTTTTGGGTCTAATTTTTCAACCTTAGAGCAACCTCCTGTCACTTATCCAGTATTCCAGTCCTGGGGTTCCAGGCAACAAACCATAATGGTGAGTATATCCCCAAAACAAAGCCAGACAAACAAATGCCATCTGGGTGCTCAGGAATCCAGCCATTTGCTGGCTCCTTTCCTTTTAGGGCTGGTTACAAGGGGAATGGCACCAGCGGGATAATATGTTCCTATTTTTTTCTTCTGATCCAGGACATCTGTCCCTTCTTTGAGGAATGTGTAATATTTGGGGCTCTGCAACATGTGACCAGCCACCTGTTGCGCATGCCTTTCCAAATTGGCCTCTCAGTTTGGGGCTGGCCAACTGGCTTCACACCCACAATGAAATGCAATATTCTAAATTTGAAGAGTCTGGAGTCTTTTAGGAATTAGCAGGTCAAGTCAATGCTCTTAAGCAGAATATACATCATGACACTTTCCCCCCCTAAATGTCATAGCTCTGGTAGACTGACACGAATCTTTGAAGAGAACAGAAGGCTGGGGTTCACCACAGTCTGTCACTTTATTTCAGCTCCACTGCAATTCATTCATTCAACATATATTTATTGACCACCTGCTATGTGTCACTCACTGCCAGTCGTCCACTTCTATTCACCCCCACAAACATGTACGGAGACTCCACTGAGAGCAAAGTCCCATGCTGGATGCTGCGGGAGACCCAGCAAAGAATAAAGCCCAGCTCCTGCCCAGAAGGAACTCTTAATTTAGTTGAGATGATAAATCCACAAGCTATGAGTTAAGGCCAAACGTGCTAAGAGAGATACAAAGAACTATGGATCACAGAGGAGCGAGAAGTCACTCTCAGTTGGCAGGTAAGAAAGTTTGCAAGAAGATGTCAGATGTCATGTCAGGCATTAACCTTGAGGAATGGGTAGGATTCAGACAGGCAGAAAGAGTGCATGGCTGGTTGAATCCCTGTAGCAACAGAGAGCCAGGAAAAGCAAGGGTCCTCCTGGATAATGTGTAAGGTTCATGTGCTGTTGAGAGAGTAAATGGATATGGAAGCGGGGAGAGACTTGAACGCTGATCGGTGTGAAGGGTCTCAGCTGCTGTTATTTTCCTGGCCCCATAGGTTCTGAGGTTTGGCACCCAATCTGCAAACAGGCAGCCCGAGCAGAGAAGAAGTTAAAGGTAAGCAGCTACTCTTTGCCACAGGCTGGCAGCACTCGGCTTTATAGTGTGCATGCTCCCAAATGTGTGCTGCACACCCACCTCACAGAGTGGGATTAAGACACTGGATGTGAGAGCACTTTGAAAACTGTTCAGCAGTGTCTTAATGTGAGTTTTTAAGCATTTCTGGGTGAGGCTATACCCTAACCATTGCTTGCCAAGATGGTAACCTCTCTGAGATACCCCAATCTAAGGTCATTTATTATGAATAATAGTTAATATATTACTAACTATTGAGAGTTTGAAAAAGATCTTCACAGCCACTATCTGATTTGATTTATTTAACTCTGGGGCAGGTAGGGAAGACATTTTATCTTTGCTTTGCTTGTGAGAAGACCGAGGTCTAAAGAGGTTGGGGATTTGCCCATAGTGCTACAGCCAGGCAGAAGCATAGCCAGTCTCCAGCACACGCTGGACCAGTGTCCCTCTGAATTACTGTGACTCTGGGTTCTTGATCCAAGAACTGCAGAGAGGGACCCTGTTCCTGGTCCTTGATGCTGTGCAGGAGATACCTGGAGTGTGTGTTGGCGGCACTCGATGATCTCCAAGGTGCCCCTACACTCTGGCGTTCAGATCAACTCGGGCCCTTGGGACCATGTTAAAAGTTACCTGCTAGAGTCTCAGGTAAAAACACATGTGTACAACTTCTGACCAGCTGGTGAAATGTTGTCTCCTTTGCCATCTCATCCATCTAATGTAAGTTTTGGGAAAGAGACAGTGTATTGATGTAAAATTTTTTTGATCCAGGAGTGGGGGGTTTTCCTATTTCTTCAAAGTCTCTCTCTTTTAAGGTATAAGAAGACCTAATCATCCTTTTCTTCCTCAATGTCCACCTCTTTGGTGGCATATCTCAAATTTCAGTCACCCTACAACCCTGACGTTTTTTGCCGTATCTGTGTGCCACCTGTACCACTATATAATTAACATTTTTCTTATTCTTTACATAAACTCACTATTTTTTACTTAACTAAACTTATTTTAAAATAAAACTTTATAGCGCCATGTGGAAAACCAGTATTACTTGCCATAAATAGAAGGTGACCATAAAATAAATTAGACGAAAATGAAATAATTCTCAGGAATACAATTCTCAAGAATAATTCTTGGAAATTCTAGCTGGGTCATATTGCCTGCACTCTTTGTTAAAAAGTCAGGGGAGGGTGTGTTGGGGAATTAGCAATTGTCAAGACAGCTGTTGAAATGTGTTAGCACAAAATTAAGGCTTGCTCCTTGATCTGAGAGGACGGAAACAGAACTTCACATTTTACTCTCTCACTCTAGGACTCGGTATTGCCGAATGTTCCACCGAAATTCATCTCCACTAGAGCCACACCAGTTCACAAAACACTGCTATACAGCCCCCCCGCAGAATGCTTTAAGCTGTAGGATGAGAGATCTGAAAGGGAATTTAGCAATCCCTAAATCAACCCCTTCATTTTACAGATCAGAAATTCAAGATCCCTAAAATCACATAGCTCGTTAGTGGTTCAACCTGTTTATTTTTTAACCACACCGTGCTGCCAACTCTCTGATGCACTTGAGATTGACAGTGTTGTTCGGCTAAGGAAGCCATTAGTCCATCATCGCCATTGTTTAGAGAAAGATTTTTTAAGTTTATCATTTAGGTTGATGTCAATTTGCAATGGATATACTACAAACACTAGGTATGTTGTGCAATTACATGAAGTTTAACCTACTTTTATATTTTGTATGAGCAGACTACTAAGGAATAGTACTAACCAATTTTATTCATTTAAAGTAAATACATTATTGGCTGGGATCACCACAAATAAAAAGTTTTATGAGTAACTTCCTATCTAAAAGGCCAATTACAAATATGTAAAAACAAATCCATATTCAGTCCAACAGTTTGAAGTCCTGTGCATTTCTGATTTCATTCACACTCAGACATTGATTTAAAAGGCAGTAAAGAGAAAGTACAGAATAGCCAGACAGTGCTTTTAATAGTATTGCTAATGTTCCCTGAAGAGCTGGGTTCTTATACCCCGTCTCCCCCTTCCCACCAAGTTGGGGTGAGCTCCTCACCCCTTCTGTCTTTCTCTCCCACAGCACAGGCGAACGTCTGAAACTTCCATCTCACCCCCTGGATCCAGCATTGGGTCACCCAACCGAGTCATCTGCGTATGTATCGCTTCTCAGCACAGAGAGGACTTTATTATCCCCGAGCCTGGAATCTAAAGAGGTTCTTAGGACAGAGACAGCTGTCAGGTTGTCATCCAGCTGGTGTCCACTGTTGTCCAGTGTGCCAACATGTGCTAGGCTCTGTGCTGGGTCCTGAGGATACAGTGGGGACAGGGAGGACATAGCCCCTGCCCTTGAGGAGCACACAGCTTAATAACAGAGCTGCAGGGATAATCCTGAGATCAGGAGGAGCATGAGAAAGAAAGGGCAGCAACAGCAAGAGCCCTGGATGAGCTCTGAAACAGTGCAATGCGCGTCCTTCCCATTACTTAACTGAGACAAGGGCAAGAGAAAAATTGGGGTTTAGAGTCCTGTTCAGAGTGGGTATTGAATGGGATGTCAATGTGGAGACAGTGGTGTGAGGGAAAGAGGCAGAAAGGGAGAAGAAGCCATATGAATGTGGAAACACAGCCATAAAGGATTTGCAAACACATAAAAGAGCTTCCTACTCATGTGAGAAGTCCAGGGATGGAGTCAACCTTGTGCATGTGCCTGAGCTCCCATCCCTAGAGGCATTCAAATACAGATACACTCATCATTGCCAGGGATGTGGCAAAAGGGACAAGAGTTGAGTGAGATGACCTTGGATATGTAATTTATTCATTCATTCAACAAATGCATACTGCGTGTCCACGCTGCTACATGCTGTCCTCTGCACTGGGGAGCTGGTGGGGCCTCACCAACCTGACCCGTAATGTTGAGCACATAATTCATGGATAATCAGTTGCAGTTCCGATAGGTGCGAGGAAGAAAAAGTCCAGGGTGCTCTGATGCTGTGCAGACTAACCTGACAGTCTAGGACCAACTGGGAGTAGAATCCCAGGAAGAAACATTTAAGCTCAAACCTGAGAGGTAAATAGAAGATAAAGGAGGTGGGGGGAGCACAGCCTGAGAGGACCATGATGAGCAGAGGAGGGACTGACAGGAAACAAACCTCGATCTGGCCGATGCCAGGCTACTTCAGCCTTCCTCAAGTCAAAGGAGCCAAGAGGACCAGAAATGGGGGCTGGGGGTGATGTCTAGAGCATGAAACCCTAATAAGAAGTTCTAGAGACAGTCCTCAAACCCACCAACCCTGGGTGATCCTTACTTTACTCCAAATCCACATCCAGCTTCCTCCTTGATTGCTGGATTATGCTTATTGATGGGACTATTTCCTTTCCTTTCTTCCTCTGTTTAAATTTTTAAAAGATGTAAGAGTAACCGTTGACTGCAACTTCAATATGGGTCAATACTGCCATGTGGCTCCCACAAAGGACAAGCGACTTTGATCACAGGCTGTATGCACTGAAGATTCCTGTCAGAAAAAGACAGGAACCTTCAACGGGGCTGAATGGGACCAGACCACAGCAGGATTAACGAGCTTAGTTTCGGGGCCTATACCGTGAGAAGGTTATTGACCCAAGTGGGCCCGTCTCCAAAAGTGAGTTACCAAGGTGTACGAGTTCGGGATAGTTAGAGCTGCACTGTAAAGCCCTTAACCCCTGGCTGGTCATCTCTGTGCTTCTGAGGAGCCTTGCTAACCTTTGTGAAATAAGCTAGGCCCTCATGGTGTTCACCCCGAAGAGCTCGTAGAGTTGCCCCTGTGAGACGCAGCTCCACTACAGATGAACAACAGCAACTGGGGACACCTGCCACTGTGCCCTCCAGCTGGGGGCCTATCCACTGAGATCAGTGACCCCCACATCCTCGCATAGGCATGTGTGTTCCCTTCTCTATCCCCCCACTCTCCCCTTAATGATGCCTCACTTTCAGCTACTGGGGAAAGGACTGCACACTTGATGTGAGCCATGTTTTTAAGTGAGACTGTTCCAAATATGGCTTCCAAAGTCAGGAAGAATCCATCCAACCACATTTGGGACAGGCAATAACAGGCGGAAGGAAAGCGTATTGGTTTAGTGTTCATAAATACTGAGGTTTGGGATTAAAATAGAATTATTTGTGTACATGGAGGGGACAGGTTCTTTCAAACTTTGCTCCATCCCCACTGACGGCTACAGTCATCACCAGGTGACCTGACTTGGATCAGCTCCTCGTGGTCTCTTCCTTCCTTCCTGGCTAATGATGTTAGGATGCCTCTGTCCAATCACTACAAACTCGTTTATAACCTGTAACAAGGCAGCTATAGGAAGAAATATAAACTTAGTGCTTCGGGGGTTTGGAGTAAAATGCTGAGATGAATATTGATGGGTTGAAACAAGTTTGCAAGATGCCAAGAACACTCAAGGTCAAGATCTAATATCCTAGAATGAAAGGCGGCAGTTACTTCAGCAGGTAGACTCTCTAAATGAGGTTCCCTTTACCCACACACACTCCCACCCAAATTGGTACAAATGTGGATGTCTGACCCAGGCAAGATCTGGCAGAAATGAGATGGCATACCTCAAAGCGTTTAAGTGAGACAGGTTTTGTGAAGGGAGCATTTGCAGAGGTGTGGGTAGGGCTAGGGGACTCACTTAGTGCAGCATTCCAGAACTACGGCAGGAAGTTGTCACCACCCTCAGCCTAAAGGGAAAGGATGGTAAGAGCTGGAGCAGTGGAAGAGCAGTCCCAGGCAGGAGCCATGCCCAACCACAGCCAGGCAAGACAGGTGCAAGGGGGACACGTACACAGCCTCTTCACTCACCTCCCACTCCGCAGGCCCGCTCCTCCCCGCCCCCCCACCCCCCGGGCCAACCCAACTGAAAGACAGGGAGCCTGTGATAGAGTCCATGGAGTCTTGGAGCCTCCGTCAGGGCAGGAAGAGTGGAGTGTGGGTCTAGGAGAAAAGGGGAATGAATAGCACAGTGCCCAAAGAGCACTGGGATGGGACAGGATGGAACAGTGGAAGGGCCTTGGGAAGTGTTTAAAATACCAACTCTTTTAGGGTCTTTATGAAAGCTGTTCTCTCTATACTAGGCGTGGCCCTGAGACTTACCTGGCCACAAAGCATTGGGAGATGTTTTGAGGACAATCCAATCTCCTTGGATGCCCTATCTAGTGAGCTCTCTTTAATTTGCCTCACCTCAGGACCTCGAGAGCACAGTAGTTATGGGGGGACAGATCCTGTTAACCAGAGCAGAAACCAGGTCACAGAAGGAGGAAGCAGACATGGAAAGAACATGGCTTCAGAAACCATGAGACATGGGCTGTCCCCTGCAAGGGGAAGCTCTCTCCTCATCCATGCATTTCTAGAAAACTAAACTCAGGCAAAGTCAGGTGGTACAGGCTCAGTTCAGTTCGATGTGAGGAGCAGCTTCCTGATGCAGCCCTTTGACAGCTGTAAGCCAGTGAACGCCCCACCCTAGGGATCTAGGAGAGGCCACTGGAGAGGGCAGGCTGTCAGGTTAGGCTGGCTGGGTTTGAATTCTGGTTTTGCTGCTTATTAGCTTGTGACCTTGGGCAAGTCAATTGACTTCTCTGTGCCTGTTTCCTTACTTAAAGGTGTGGATAATATTAGTACCTATTATTAGAGTTGTGAGTTGTGGAGTTAATCCATATAAGAGACTTAGAACAAAGTCTGGCTCATAAGAAGTGCTCACTAAATGTCAGCTAGTAATTTCTACCATAATTATTTCTGTCTTCGCCATCTTCATTATCGTCAAGAATGCTGTGAATTGGGTATCTTCACCCTGTGTGGTCAGAAGGCAGTCAACACCCTGACACTTCACAGAGATGTCATGACATGTGGAGGAGATAAATGCTGTAAAGCACAGGGCCTCACACATCATATGTGCACAATCAGTGTTGGCCCCATTGGAATGGATGGCCTCAAAGACCTGTCTTATTCTCACATTCTGCGAGTCTTTCATCCTAAAGTTTTGTTTCTAGTGGAAACTGGAGAAGCTTGTTCTCCCTGTGCCTCTCTCCTTTCCCTCTTATCTTTCTGCTTCTTTCCTGTCCATTTCCTTCTTCCCCAGGCTAAAGTGGATAATGAGATCCTTAATTACAAAGACCTGGCAGCTCTCCCCAAGGTTAAGTCCATCTACGAGGTACAACGCCCCGACCTCATTTCCTACGAACCTCATTCCAGATACACGTCTGATGAGATGCTGGAGAGATGTGGCTATGGAGAGGTATGGCATCTTGCCCCTCTCTCTGGGGCTGCTGGAGGAGAGGAGGGTCCATGGGGTCCCCAGTCCCCTCCCTCACAGACACTTTGCCCTCCACAGTGTTGACCCAAAGACTCTTTTAAACTAGAATTTATAATTAGCATTTTAAAATCCGGTGATTTCATCCAAAAATCTGACTTGAGAAATTAAGAGCTGATGACACTACAGCAGTATTTCCACCATTTAGAGATGGGGAGCACTTCTCCTGGGTCCCCACCACTTCCTGAGAACCCCAACATTGAAGCTGAGAACCTGTAACTACTTATCACTTGAAATACTGTCTTTCTTACAGTGGAGAAATTTTATACACAGCCCATGGCTCTTATACCCTGCCATTTGGGTTTATAATCCTTAGTTAGCAGGTACTCCGGTTTTTGTACTTAGCCTTAAATCCCTGAACTCAAAGCAGGAGAGGAACTCTTAGTATAAACACTCAGCATCAGATGGCTTTTGAAATAAATGGTTCCTGGACAAGAGAAAGTGTTCTCTGGAGAAGGCAGGGTGGCCGCTACCCGGGAGGTCCTGGCCATCAATGTCCCAGGAGATTTCTGACTCCATCCCGGACTCCTGAGCGGAGATCATTTGGAGCACAAGGATCCCTGGCCTGGGGGGCACGGACTCAGGTTCTTGTCCCTGTTCCACCATTGTCCCCTTCCTCTCTAGAGGGACTGGCTTCTGTTTTGGTTTGAGAGCCTGGTGCTGGGACTCTCTGTGTCTGGCCCCTGAAATGGACCAGGAAAAGGGGACCAAGTGTTTGGTAGAAGCTGATTCTCCCAAGGGCAGAGATGGCCCACGAGGACCCATAAGCCACACCCACCCCTGAAAATTTGTTTTGTTTCGCTCACAAAGTATCTTTTAAAAATGTAAATTAGTTTTCAACACTTAAACATTGGGAGATTTCACCTAAGAATTTGCCTTTCTGGCTTGTTTTGGAAACTTAAGAAGCTGTGTTAACACTGGACAGACATCCCAACCTGGCCGGCCCTGATGTTCTAGGGCTGAGCATCTAGGGGACGTTCCCTCTCCAGCTTCCCACACCACCCACTGGCCAACTCCTGTATTGATAGCACCAGCCGGGCCCTTGCTTGGACCTACCTTTGGATCCCCTACCCAGGCACTGTCCGCATGAACCACAGAGGGGTTGTGAACTGGTAAAGGGACAAGGAAGGGTCCTGAAGGGACTCTGAGCGTGCAGTGGAGAAGTCTGGTCCGGGTGAAGACCCTGCCACCTCCTCCCTGAGAGGTCCCGAGCCTCCCGTCCTCTCTCTGGGCCTTGGCTTTCCCATTTGCAAAAGGAGGGCGTAATCTCAAGGTTTTCTACCACCTGCTATCCTAGAACTGCAAGTGAGGGTCATCTGGACAGGAAGGCCGAGGGCAGCGGAGGCCCTCTCTTTGCTGAACCATTTAACTGCTCTCTGTCCCTCTCTCTCACCCTCTTCTCTCTCCTTCCATGACTGCCTTCAAACTCTTCGCTTCTAAGTCGCTGGGAACGTTATCTCCCTACTCCCAGGTAATTAATCTGGTTTGGGGAGACCTTTTATATCATTGTGTCCCTTGATGCTGACCAAATAGGCCTCTGATTTCACCCTCAGGGGCCAGAGCCCTTGACCCAGCCAGGGCAGTGATGGGGAGATAGGAGCATGACCTGGAGGAAGGGGTGGTGGCATAAAGGGTAGAAATGATTGGGGGCAAACCTGATGTACCCTTTCTACCCAGAGAAGACCTCCCCGATGCTTCTGTGATCCTTGGCCAGGATTCCAGGGATCTGACCCTCAGGGTCCATTCAAGGGCCTGTGAGTGATGGGTGAAGGCCTCTGGAAATTCTCTGCACCCTTCCTTGGGCTGTGCGTGTAACCTACGGAGGGGTCTCTATTCAGAAGGGTAGCACCATGCTTCAGCCCCTAGAATCCGAGTCTCTGTCACTCCCCCACCCGCTTACCAGACCCTTGGGCCATAGGCCTACCTAGTTGCTGGCCTTGCTCACAGTCCCACTTCCTCCCCCAGGACATCTACGAGAACCTGGACCTCCGGCAGAGACGGGCCTCTAGCCCGGGATACATCGATTCCCCCACGTACAGCCGGCAGGGCATGTCCCCTACCTTCTCCCGCTCGCCTCACCACTACTACCGCTCTGGTAAGGAAGGGGGAAGCCCCCAAAGGGACAGGAAGAGCCAGGGGCACAACACAGTGGTTTGATGTTCCCAGCTGTGGAGACAGAACAGGGCTTTCTTGAGATCTCCATTTTACAGCATGGCCTCTGGAGGCCTGTGGCCACCCAGATGACCAGCTGGGCCTCCCTGAGGCCCTGCAGATGCCCTTGGCAGGGGAGAGGAAGAGCAGCTGTGGGGGACGGGTGGTGAGCTGCTAGGAGAGGGGAGTGGCAGGCAGCCCAAAGGCCCTAGCTGGAAGAAGACACTTCAGTCCTCAGCCTTAGGCCTGCCTGGTCCAGAGGCTAGAACCAAAGGACCAGAAATGGGGCTGTGACCTGGCCTTCACCCACAGCCCAGCCCCACCCAGGCCAGTCAGGTCGTGGACAGCCAGCCCTGAGATTAAGGGTGAAGCCAGCAAAGCAATTCAGGGAGGGGGAAGGAGGGTGGAAGGGCAGGGTAAAAATGCCTTCCTGAAGCTTGGTGGAGTGGATTCTTCCAACCCACAAAACCTGACTTTGGGGTGAAGCAAGAAAACAGGGTCAGTTCTGTTTCTGCAGACACAGTGCATGAGCGCACAGCCGCCTCCCCACTGTCCCTGCTCCCGACACTTCACTGCTGCCTTGACTGCCACTGCGTTAATGCCTGTTTTCTCTGCCTCTGTTCTCTCTGGGGACCACTGCCTGCGTGCTCCAGGGCCCGAGAGTGGCCGGAGCTCTCCATACCATAGCCAGTTAGATGTGAGGTCCTCCACTCCAACCTCTTACCAAGCTCCCAAGCATTTTCACATCCCAGGTAGGCTGCCAGCCCGGGACACCCGGCATGGACGGATGCATGCTTCATGGGGTTCTGAGGAGAAGCCACTTCCTGGGGACCCTCCCTAATCATCACCGGAACTAACCCGCCCTCCAGCCCTGATACACCCACAGTCTTTCACTCTCATGACAGAATCGACCTTGGTCAGGACCGCCAGGAAGTAGCTCAGGGAAGTGCCTCAAATACCAAGGGACACAGCTGAAAGTCAGGGGCTGCTGCATCAAAACTTGGGATTAAATCTTGATCCTGCTGCTTATATATATGCTGGTGACCTCCGGCCCGTTACTTAGCGTCTCTGAGCTTCTGTTATTCCTTCTGTACAGCAGGGCACTGTTCTGGACCCTGAGGCTGCAACTTAAACCAGCCCAGATCCTGCCTTCATGGTGTTTATGTTCTAATGTGGGGAGAGAAATCGTAAATGAGTAAATAAATAAGTAAAAGGATAATTTCAGGTGACAGTAGGTGCTGTAAACACAATAAAGCAAATAGAGTGACTGGGGTGCGGGAGGCTGGGCTAGATAAGGGGGTCAGGAAGGGCTTCTTGGAGGTGGTGACAACATTGAAGCCAAAAGATGAGAAAGAATCATCCATATGAAGATCCCAGAGGAAAACATCCTGGCAGAGCAAGTGGAAAGGCCCTGATACAGGCCAGTGTGGCTGGAGTTGGGAGCCTGAGGGATAGTGATAGGTGAGCTCGTAGGTGTGAACTGGATAAGACCTCACTCCCAGTTACAGCCTAGACTACTCTCCCAACTCAGAGCGCAGGTTCCACTCCCCACTCACTTCTCCCAGGAGCTCGTCCTGCTGTTTCATCTACACCTTTCTCACCTGCCCAGAAAGGTCCCATCCTGTTTTGAGGAAGTGAGAGGAGAGAACGCTGAGCCCTGGCTGCAGCATTCAGGGCACCTGCTCATGGAATGAGGCGTGGCTGCTGGGTGGAGGCAGTGGGGCCCGTCCTGCATGGGGCCTGCTGAGCACGTGCCCACCTTTTGCCTGCATGCCCACCATTCAAGCCCCAAGTCCTTCCGCTGCACCATTTGAATCCATCCATTCCTCCCCCCTCACCTTTCCTGGAACCTGGTGGTACGAGGTTGGAAGTTCAGCTTTGGAAGAAGTCCACCTGGGAAAAGATGGTGGACCCTTGGGAAAACTTAGGGACCATCTCTCCCTTTTGAGATCAACTGACTGACTGCTTTCTTCTTTTTTCCTCCCTTTCTTTCTCTCTCTCTCCTCTCTCTCTCTCTCTCTCTCTCTCTCTCTCTCTCTCTCTCTCTCTCTCTCTCTCCTCCCCCCCGACCTCACTGTCCCTTCTGGGTCTGTCTGGCAGCTGGAGAAAGTAACATCTACCGGAAGCCTCCGATCTACAAACGGCATGGTACGGTCTAAGGCAGAGCGGGCATGGCCAGGCAAGAATGTGGGGCAGTTGACACGTGTGCAAATGGCACTGCACAGGTCACCAGGAGGGGCACCTGCAAGGCTGCACCTTGGTCCTTACTGACTCCAAGGGACATTGGAGAAGAGTGAGCTGACATTTTAAAAGAGCAAGGAAGGCTTCACATCCCCTAAATCCTTTGCCATCATCTCCCCAGTCCCCCTTCCCTACTGTCTGGTGTCCTAAATTCCATGGTCAGAGTAACTCTTGTCACTGTACCGCTGGGAGGAACGCTCCCAGGGCACTGACGTTCAGTCATTCATCACTGAGGCCTGGCGGTTCCTACAGGCGCACTTACTGAGCCTCAGTGCAGTAAGCACATCTCTTAGCCGAGGCGCAGCTGCCACCCTGTCACCCTCGTGTGCCTATGGGTCTAGGTGGATAACAGAGTTGGTGGAGCACGGAGCCAGCAGAAGCAGCCCTGAGCCGGGATCTAAACTCACTGAGCTGGTGGAAGGGGCGGTACTAGTATAAATAGTGCCTCTGGGTACTTACAACCTGATCATTTATACAAACATCCTCAATTTGGGAAGGGGCTGGGCTGGGGCCCAGGGGAGTCTGTGAGCATGTGCACCTCTGTGTGTGGCTGCAGAGGCCATACCATGTGCCCCAACTGGCCACAGAAAGTCACCAACATCCGGGAAAGGCCCCCAGATCCCAAAGCCCTCAGGATGGTGGAATTTTGCAGATGGCTCTGGGAGGCAGCACCAAAGCAGGGAGTCTGGGGTGGAGGTGGGCTGAGTTATAAGAGGGCGGATGAAAGAGCTGAAGGAGAGTGACTGGGGACTGGCTGAACCACATCAAAGAGAACTAGGAAGCTTTGGGAGCAAGTGCTGCTGGGGGAAAGGGCACAGCCTGGAGCTGGCTGAGGGCCACCCCAGGACCCTCTGCTGCCATGGCTGCCAGGAGTGTAGACTTTGTCCCTATAGCTTCTCTCCTGAGGAACTGTCCTAAAGCCAGCCCTCTCTCTGCCCTAGTCAGCCTCTGGCCAGTCTTTGAGACGTGCTAAAGTCACTGCCCCAGAAAGTTTTGTGGCTGCGATAGGTTTGATGGTCACTCCATGCTGTGGAATTCATGTGGAAGCTTGAAGCTGGATGGCATCTGAGCCAAAAGACTAATTCTGATGCTCACAGATGAGGAAACGGAGGCAGGAAGGGGAAGGATTTTCCCAGTGTTACCACTGAGTTAAGAGGCAGAGCTGGGCAAAGAGCCCAGCATTGCTGACTCCCTCCCTGTCCAGTACTCCTTCCTTCGGGTCATATAATCTCCCCAAGAAGGACTTGGCATCTCAGGGTGAGAAGGCTGACCCGACTCAACATGCAGTAGGGCTTGCTTGCCAATTTCCACCCTAAATGTGGCTCGAATCCACAACGAGGCCAACTGCTCGAAGGTAAGGAAGGTAAGGGCAAGGGCTCACCTGGGACGTGTCCACTCTCACCTGGAGGAGCCACGGCCTTAGTGTTCACTCCAGAGCACACTGGGAGTCCATGGAATGTGGTAGAAAGAGCCCTGAGTGAGGTGTGATCCTGTTCTGGTCTAACTTGCTGTGTGGTCCTGAGCAAGTGCCTTCCCCTCTCTGGTGTACAGATTCCCACCTGTCAAATGCAGGCCTTAGCCTCCGTTTCCAACTCTAATGCTCCATATTGTGGCCTTACTCCCCTGGGCTGGAGCCTGGCTGAAACATGGGAAACAGTGTACAGGACACTGGTCTTGAATACTCTGCCTCCCTACAGCTCTCTCTTTGGGTCCTTCGCAGGTGATTTGTCGACAGCAACCAAGAGCAAAACAAGTGAAGACATCAGCCAGGCCTCCAAGTACAGTCCAGCCTACTCTCCAGACCCTTACTATGCTTCAGAGTCTGAGTACTGGACCTACCATGGCTCCCCCAAA
>PVJC01004979.1:0-61095 GCA_004026665.1 Murina feae
TATTTCTGGCTTCTACTATAACCTGGAATAAAATAAGTCCTCGATAAATCCTTGATGAAATAATAAACAAATGAATGAATGACACTCAAGCCCTCTGGCAGAAAGAGCAGAGGTCCTGCTTTGCACGTGAGACCCTTCCAGGAGTTGTTGTGCAGAGTTCTGCTGGCCTCATGGATCCTGCAACCTCAAGGGATCCCTGCACGTCCCTCACTTTTCTGGCCCAAATCCTGGAACAGCCCAGCACTTGGTCATGTCCTGCTCATCCCCGGCAGCCAGGCCTGCTGTGATTTCTGTCTGACTAGTTATCCCTGGGCTTAGACGCCATACCCTGAGACCGGGGACCCCAGCCTGGACCGGCCACTGCCTTACCCAGTAGCTTCATACAAATCACCTGTGTTTGAGATTCAGTGTCCTGCTCTGAAGAATGTCAGAGAGGACATGGACCCGTTGATTCCAGAGGTGGCCCTGACTCTCCGGTTGCCTAGGTTGCTAAACTTCCGTGTGAGGCAGACAGGGCTACCAGTTGGAAATGGGGGTTTCATTCAGTTCGGCTGTTCCCTCATTCAGCACGTATTTATAAACAGCTACCACGTGCCCTGCCAAGACACTGGGACTTTCAGTTACATGCTTTAAGCTTCCTGCTTCCTGACTGCTTACTCTGAAATCTGGGTTGTGACCTCAAAACCTAAAGGCATCCCAACCCCACATCCTGACCTCTACGGCCCCCGTTGCTTTATCCTCTGTTTCTCCACTTACCCTCTCACGCACATTTCCAGCCTGTCAGACGTATTGCATAGAAGTGTGGCTTCTGGCAACCCAGGAGCAGGAGTGTATTCAAGTGTGAGTGCTGGATAAAAGTATGTGCATTCAGTGTGAGGGCACTGAGGGTGTCCGTGTGTGTGTGTCAGTGTAAGGACAGGTGTGTGTCAGAGTGGGAATGTGGCAGTGCACATGAGTGTATCTAAGCGTGCTTGAGCATCTGAGTGTGTGGATGAATGTGAGACAATGTCAGAGTATGACGATGCCTATATGGGTGTGTGTCAGTGAGTGTGTATAGGTGTGTCAGTGAGTGTGTAAATGCGTTTGAGTGTGTACACATACGTCCTTTTGTCACCCCAGACACACCCTCACGTGTACAAAGTGATGCAAGCTGTAAACCCTCAGTCTGGTAAAAGGGCGACTTTGTCCACAGGCTGGGGTCATCTTCACTCTCCACCCCTGACATGGACCTGGGATCCCCCAGCTAAAGGCGACCTCTAGCAGGAAAGAGCTCCCTCAGACTGAGCCAGCAGCTCCGCCTGCCTCCACCTTAGCCCAGGCCACCTTCTCCTCTCCTGCAACCAGTTTCCGGCCAGGCCCTGTCAGTGACCCTGAGCGGAGAGGGAAAGAATGAAGGTGGTGGGCAGAACATTCCAGGTGCCTCCTCAGCTATAGGGGGCGTCTCCGTGGAGACGAGCGGTGGGCCATGACCAGATGATTATCAGGGCTCCCAGAGTCCTCTCTCCCCTTGCCCCACCGCTCCCAGCCAGGCCTCCTTGGTTCTGAGTGCAGTGAGGAAGCCTGGCAAAGCTTCACTCTCCACAGGGCTCCTGGGAAGCTGGTTAAGGTGACTGAGTCTGGCAGGAGGCTTTTTTCCCAGGGAGCTGTGGAGACGGGGAAAGGCAGAACTCACCCCTTCTCCACACCGCATCCTATCACACTCTGACCTGAACGTATGACCGAGGCAGGCAAAGGAGGGGACCCTGGGTCAGGTTAGTCAGTTTTCAGCCCGCTCATAGCCTCACCCCACTGGCAACCTTGGCTGTCCCATGGGTCCCCCTTAGTGCCTTCCCCACCCAGGCCTCCTAGTTTTTGCCCATACGCAGAATGAGACGGGAACACAGCCCCTCTTCCTACTCCCGGTGCTGCTGGAGCTCCCAGTGTGCTGGTGAGAGCAGGAAAAAGCTTCCAGAGTTATCGGCATCATCTTGGTGTCTGCCCCACTCCTGAGCTAAAGTGGAAGGACAGTGAGACGAGATTCACAAACACAGATTGGGACTCTCTCCCAACTCCATACATACTACCTTCTAACCTCTAATTGGTGACTTGACAGCTTTCAACCCACACGGGGAGCTCAAAAGGAAGTGTCATAATAATAATACTTAATATTGTTATTGTATATCCATAGCACTTCCTACTACACCTGGCATTGTTCCATACATATGTTATCTCCTTTAATCCTCACCTAATGCAACCTAATGAGTACTAGTATTATCCCCATTTTACAGATAAGGAGACTAAAGAGCAGAGAGGTAAACTGTCAGGTTCGGCAGGAACAGTGTGTCCTGGGAGGGCTGCACCGAGAAGAGCTTTGGAGGGACTGTTCTCAGAGGTGGGGGCAGGACCACAGGGTCCAACGCGGGATGGCTGGGTGACAGCCAGCAGCCACGCCCCGTGGTGGGAGGAGGCGAGAGCAAGGCGACAGAAACACAGCGAAAGCCCTGGAAAGGGCATCGTCTCTTGACCTTCCTCCGCCCCGCCCCCCACCACTCCCACCTTCCCTGCTCTCTCATTTCCTGGCTGTGCTTCCCATCCGCCAAACCCATCTAGAAGCCAGAGACCCAGGTTCAGCCCAGTTAGCCTCCTGGGGCGCAGAGCAGGCTGGAGATTGCATGGGGGACACGGAGACCTCATATGCCTAAGGTCCGTGGTTGGGAAGGACTGGTTTGGAACAACGGTGATCTGGACCCAAAGACCTGCTCCCTGAGATGTTGCAAAGTGGCCCCCGGGAAACGGGGTGAGAGGAACCAGGTTGGGGACAGAAGATTGGATTCTAGTTCAAGGTCTGCTGCACTGCTCTGTGACCCTGAATGAGACTCTGGGCCTCAGTTTCCCCTTTACACGAAGAGGAGGTGTCCCACTCTGGGACAGCCAAGGTGCCCAGACCAGAAGGAGCCTGTATTTCCACTGCCTGCCTCTCCCTCACCGCAAATGAACCTGGCACCAAAGGCTGAGGCCCCAGCGTCCTTGAGGAAGTCATGCCAGATGCTCGGCAGACACACCCACTCCTCTGCCCGCCTTGGGACTCAGAGTTGTCCCAGGCAAACTCCTTCGGGCTCCCTGAGGGCCCGGCTGCTCAGTCTCTCCTCCCTTTGTGCTGCCAGCATTCCCTGGCCCACAACTCAGAACCCTACCCAGGGTGGGCTCCCTCCTCCCAGTGAGGAGGTGCAGGACCCTCCCGAGACCAGCACCTCCACAAACCCTTCACTGGGCACCCAGGGCGTCTCTGACCACTGAGATCTGAGTTCCAGTGGAGTATTCTCTTCTCTCCCTTTCCCACCCCACCCAGCTCTACTACACCCATGCTTCCCCTGGTGGGGGGAGTGCCCCACCCAGGTTTCCAGACAAACAAAATCAAGGAGAAAGAGTTAGCAAAGTGGAGGGAGCTCATTACCAAAAATTAAGGAGGTGGCAGGCCCTGCGGTAAGACGAGCAGGACTGGGCTGGCAGGCACACACAGAGATGGGCTCCAAGGTACACAAGATGCTCACTTGTAAGTATGCAAAGACCCAGACACAGAGTCAGGCAGAGACAGAGACCTGGTGGGCCAGAGGCACAGACCCCAGAGACAACCAGACACCCTGAGAGCAACCCTGGGAAGTGCACACTTGTCTGTGCTCACACAGGCAGGCACACAGGAAACAGGAGCCAAGCTCAGGTTTTAGGGAGACTGATTTCAATCCAAACAAGTCAGAACGTTAAGGAAACACAGGCTCCTCCAAAGTGGGCCGTGGAAAGGACTCGGCCCAGGAGGAAAGGACAGAGGTGGGGCGTGGGAGCTGTCTGGCCCCCCACAGGATGATTCTCCTTCCAAGTCCACCGTGGGAAATGGATTAAGATACTTTCCTAAAGTAAATGGATTTCTTTCTGGAATGTGCTATCAGCCAGATCGGCTAATCAGAGGCATCGCCTGGAAGTGTGTGGGGAGGTGGGAAGCTTTCCTCCTGGCTCTGGCACTCCCTGCCCCTCGGCTCAGGTCCCTCCTCGCCCCTGCCCTGCCTCACTGCTCCTGGCCAGGCCTCACCCTTTCTCATACCAACTGACTCTCCATCCAACATGTCCCCTTGGCTGTGTGCTCTTCTGCCCTCCACACCTGGTGTGTGGACCCCTCTTGTGTCTCCCTTCAATCTTACTCCAAAAGCCTCCTCTAGCCAGGGCACAGCAAGTCATCATCCCCACTCTTCCCCCCCCCCCCCCCCGCCCGGCACCCCCCCTCCCATACCACTCCCACCCCAACCTCGGCAGGAAATTCAGAATCTGTGAAATGAATCTGATGCAGAAGAGGATGTTGAATTCAATGACCTTAAAAAAACAGTTTTCAGCATCTCTCCTTCACCACCACCCGCTTCCCCACTCTGCAGGAAAAACCATGAGGTGAGATGACATTTATTCACTGTTTACCATTCGCTGGTCATTGTGCTAAGTCCCTTTCATGAATTATCTTCCATTACTTCCTCCTTTCAATATCTCCCAATTCACAGATGTGGACACGGAGGCTCAGAGGGGAGAATGATCACCCCCAGGTCCCACAGCTAGAAAGAGGGCAAGCTGGGCCTGGAATCCAGGCTTGACTACTTTCCTTAACCAGGTAAACTCCTTAACCAGGCCTCCCATCACCAGAAGGCCTCCCACCACCGCCTGAGCTGACTGGTCAAGGTCAGCAGCAGGATTTGAGAAGAAAGGATGACGGAAAGACGTGGGGGATGCTGGGGAAGACATCAGGTGGGACACTGCAGGTGGGACCAATGTGCCTGGAATGAAACTCTGAAGCCACGTGAGTTCCCCTTCCTCCCCCAGGGCCTGGGAAGGGAACACTCCCTCTGGCATGCTTCCCTCCAACATTCCATCCACTCCTCTTGCCAGGTGGGGACTAAGAAGGGTGGAGACCTGAGATGGAGCTGCCTTCTCCCACCCCCACCCCCGGAGTCCTCGCTGTGTGACCCTGCTTTTGCCACCCACCCTCTCTGGGCTATGGTCTACTCATCTGTGAGGTGACTGGGGAACAAGAGCTGATTTAGCCTCTAAAACTCACAGTTCTGCCAAACCCAGGAATCCTTGGCGCCCATGGGGTTAACTCTGCAGGAGGCCTTGGGTTGAGGCCACCTTCCCTTTTATTCTCAGTGAAACTTGAGGACTGGGTGAGGAAGGAGAAGGTGAGAAGGAACATGTGATCGCCTGCCAGAGCTTCCTGGGCTCAGGTATGCCAAGCCCGTTGCCTTCCTGTGCAGTCAGGGCACCAGAGTCAGTCAGCCCAACCCCAGCCTAAGGGACTCAGATGTGCCTCAGGCTGGAGAACTGAAACCGGGGGAGACAAGGGTGTATGCAGCTTGGTCTCTGGGATCGGACAACTGCCCATAAAAGATGATGGAAGCGTGGGGATGGCTTCCCGGGGGAGGAGGCATCAGAGCAGATCAGGAGGGTTTTAGTGAGTGGCCACTTTAGAGCAAAGGTCCGAGGCTAGGAAGGCACAGGAGCACACAGAGAAGTGGGTAGATGGAGCACTGTGAAGGGATGGCTAGGGCCAGGGGCCAGGGCCTGCAGGGGTTTCAGAACAATCCCTCTGGTTGCTGTATAGACTGACTGGGGCAGGCCTGCAGGTAGGGAAGCTGCTAAGGGGCTGTGACTAAGCAATGGGTGGATTTTGGCGGAGCCTGAACAGCTGCCGGCTGTGACAGAGGTTCCCGATCTGCCTGGGCTGCTCCAGCAATGAGAGCTCACTGTTTTTTGGGTAAGTCCTGGCTCTGGGCAGCTCTGCCTGGGAGGACGTTCTCCCCTAGGCCAGGCTCTGTGCCTCTTCCTAGGCCGATGGGGAGTGCAGGGGTCAGGCAGGGGATGCCATTCATGTGCGGGACTCCCAGGAAGATGGGAGTTTGGGGGAAAGTGTGGCACCGCTGAGTTCAAGCTGGGAGGAAGGGGCTCCCTGACCTGTCTGCATGCTCCTAGCTGAGCACGCTGGGTATTTGTGTCCAGATTCACTGACGCTCCTAAGCTGGCCCCGGGAAAACAGCAGGACCAGCAGACAAATGTTGACACGATGGGCAGTTTTAGGTATTTATTTTATTGTTTTTTTATAAAAGCAAGAGTACATATGTATTAAGTGGAGGATTAAAAGAGTAAAGACCCTATTTAGAGTCTCCAACCCCATCCCCCTAAAACTAAGACATCTACTATATATATTTTTTTTTTTAAAAAAAAGAGCAAATATGAAACTTATGACCTGGACTTCACCCCACCTTCTCATGCCTACATTATGACAAAAACACGTTATTCAGCTCCTACTTATATACAGTCAAAGGCACGCACCTGACCTGGGCGGTGGCCCCTGCACCCAGCCCTGCCCATATTCCCATCGTACCGTCCCCGAAGCCTCCCCTGAGCCCCTGCTCGGAAAACAGGGCAGCCACACACGCGCACTCGGAAACAGATATCTGGACCCTCCTCCACCCGCAGCCCCTGGAACAGGCAGGCCCCTGACATGTTTCTCACTCTCCCCCTTCCTTTCCTTTACCTCCCCCCACAGCTACAATCCTTCCACGTGGCCCCTTACCCTAAATATCTGGGAAATGCACACACATGCACTCACACAAGGATACACACACACACTCACATACCCACTGCCCATTCCCTCCCTTGGGGAGGCAAAGTTCTGTTGGCCCTACGCTCTGCCCATCACAGTTTAAGGACGGTGGCCTGAGTCCTGTGTGGGCAGGGGCCAGTGGAAAGTCCTGGAGGGACTGTCCAGAGGAGTGGGGGCAGACAAGGAGCTTCTCAGGCTGGACGGGGGTCGTGATGGGGGCTTCCAGGGAGCAGCCCCTGCACAGTCAGTGGATGCTCCAGGGAGTGGGGCAGGGGGAGCCCTGCCCACTCAGACCTGCTCCTTGTGCTTCACGTGGGCCAGCTTCACGTTCTCCTGCTCAGTGGAAGGTGGAGGCTGCTCCAGGTGGCAGCCGATCATCAGCTGGTACACGAAGACTCCCGCAATGGAGCCCAGGAGCGGGGAGACGATGGGCACCCACCACCACTGGCGGCCAGTCCTGGGGGCAGAATATGGAGTTAGGGGCGGGCGGGGCCAGCAGAGGGGAGGCAAGCTGAGGCTGGCCGGGTGGGGGTAACACTCACGAGAACACTTCCGAGCCCCAGCCTGCGATGGCCGTGAAGAGGCGGGGTCCGAAGTCCCGGGCAGGGTTGACAGCGTAGCCAGAGTTGAAGCCCATGGAGGTGCCGATGACCAGAACCACCAGGCCCACGGTGAAGGCCTCCAGGCCCCGGGGGACGGGGTTGTTGTAGGGGTCCACAATGGCCAGCACACACACGATGAGGGAGGCTGTGCCGATGAACTGGTGGGCAGGAGGAGCAGGGTGAGGCGTTGCCCCCACCCACCCTCTGGCCCCTCCTTTGCGCCTCTGGCTTCCCTCCAACTCTTGGTATTGTCACTGCCTGCTTTCTCCTCCACAGGACAGTGGTGCTAGGATTTTTTCAGGGATAAGGGTCTTCTGGGGGGCTGGTCAAATTTAAAGAGCTGCCATTCTGACTCTGATGGAAGTGTCCCCATTTTGAGACACTCTGCTTTAGACAAGGAGTTCTATCCCCCAGCCAACCCATCAGCAGCCCAGGGCAGCCTGGCCCCCTCTCTGTGTTCCCTTCCCATGTCCCCAGCCCATACCTGGTCGAAGAAGCCATTGACCATGTCCAGGTGTCCAGATGGATAGGTGGCAAAGATGCCAGCTGTGCCATTGGGGCCCGAGACTATAAGCTGGTTGTCGGCAAAGGCCCAGATTGCATCTGATGACAGAGGAAACCCCAAGTGGGCGAGTGTAGAGGCCTGAGCCCAGTCTCTCCTCTCTGGCTGGGCCCACCCTCCCAGGGGTCATGGGTAAGTAGAATCACTGCTGTTTACTCAGGAGCCGGAGGCAGTGAGGTGGGTGGGGTGAGGGCCTGAGACGCTATTGTTGCCCAACTCGTTTCTCTCCCCTGTGCCCCGCACCTTGGGCTTGTGCGTGAACGAGTGAGTCATGAGCCAGGGGCCTGGGCAGGCCCCATCTGTCTGTTACGGGAAGGCCTGATGCCAGCAGGTCCCAAGTAGAAGGAGGAGGGAGTGGGGGAGGGTAATGCTTACCATAGTACAGCCCGAAAACGATCCCGGCGCCCAGGAAGGCTCCCAGGGTCTGGGCCAGGGTATAGATGGGCAGCTTGATCCAGGGCTCTCTGGCCAGGAAGCACATGGCAAAGGTCACAGCGGGGTTCAGGTGGGCCCCTGCACAGGTGGGAAATGGGACCTGTTAGCCATCACCTGCCACCACGGAAGGCCAGGATTTCACGCCACCTTCGTGTTCCCCGTCTCCTGCCCCGGGGGAGCAGGGGTGCAGAGAAGGGTTTCTTGTACCCGATGGCGGGTTGGATTGCGGAACAGGCCAACTTGCTAATCTCTGATTCCTGGATGAGAGTCAGAGTCTAAAAGTACCAAGTTCCTTCTCCACTCCTCTCTTCCCAGGGCTCAGAGCTCAGGCCACAGCTATGCCCTGCCCTTGGGAATGTCCCCCCAACCCACTCCCCAGTGGGACCCCCTGTGAGAATGTTTTGAGGGTGGAGCAAGGCCTTACCAGAGACCTGGCCAGCGATGAGGATGCCCAGGGTGACGGCAAAGCCAAAGGCCAGGTTGATGGTAAGGAAACCACCATGGGTGCCCCGGCTGAGCACGACCTGGGCCACGGAGCCACAACCAAACATCTGTGTCAGAAAACAGAAAAGGCAGGGTGGGTGAGGCCCCATTGAGGCGCAGCAATTCTCACTCCAGAGGGCAGGGTGAAGCCAGCGACCTCTGCCTGCCCCATCGGGAGGACGGAGGGCCGGGCCTGGACTTCAGCCGAAACCCCTCCTGCTGCAGTTGCAAACATGCCCTTCCACCCGCAATGCCCCAGCTCTAACATAACAGGTTCCCGTGGAAGCAGAGCCTACAATTGGGCACCCTAAAGATAGCTGAACCATCTTCATTGATTTTTCTTGAATCTCAACAGGAGTGGGTGGATGGGCACAGTTTTCATCTTAGCAGTTTCCCCCCCTCCCCCCGCCCTTCACTCACTCCACCTGCAGTTCCCTCCCTTTTTGCTCCAAAGAAGAGCTAGATGGTGGTGGTGGTGGTCATGGTGGTGGTGGTGGTGATGGTGGTCGTGGTGGTCGTGATGGAGGTGTCACAAAGAAATGGGGAGGAGGCCAGAAGTTAGGCTAAATCCACTTCTCCTGAATCTGGGATGTCAGAGCCCCTGGCTCCCCTCAACTCCTCTCAGCACCCTCGCCCTCCTTGACCTGTCCCTGTCCCAGAGCCTCCTCTCTCCACCAACCCTGACCTCTCTGCCCGCAGTGGTCCAGGCACTAGCCCAGGCTCCTGGGCAGTGGAAGTGGGAGAGATTAGTTCTAAGTTCTCTGCCAGGGATGGGGGGATTCAAGAAGACTAAAGTCCTACAAATGTGTAAATTCCCTTGTTCAAATGTGTACATGCTTCTGCACCGGATGTAAAGGGCTGTTGCCCTGAGCCCCCAGAGTAACCCCCAAAGCTGCTCCAGCCCCTGCCCAGGCGTCCTCTTTCACCTTCCCCTAACTAAAAGTTTGCTATCTACCCAGCAGCCAATTTCCAATGCCCGTGCTAAGGCTCCTTGTTCATTCTGATGGGTCAGTGTTCTGTGTCCTGGGTTGTTAGGCGTTCTCATTATCATCCCTCAGAAAGATCAAGAGATAGTGGAGAAGCCAGCGGCAAAGGTGATGCAGGGCAAAGGTGTACAGGCAGGTGTGGGCAAAGATCAGAGGTTGTGAGTATGTGGGGGTAGGAGGAGTGACAGGCACGTGTGGGTCTGGGGAGCCCTGATGCGCTTGGCAGGTCTCAGTTCCTTGCCCTCCTGAAGGCCAAACCTGGCTCCATCCCAGGAGGCCTTGGAGCGAGAAGCTGTCAGAGCCAGTTCTACCACCTTGGGGCTAATCTTCCTCTTCCTCACCCTCCTTCTCCCCAGTGCCCCTCCCTTACTCGGTACCCCAGAGAAAGGGGCTCTCCTTGCCCTAAAGCCAATTCTGATTCTACTCCTGCAAGGCTCTGGGCCCCCAACCCTCAGAGGTGTACGCAGGCAAGTCCTCACCTACCTCTCGGGGGTCTCCCAAGCCTGGCTCTCTCTCTTCAGGCTGCCCCTGAGGTGTTGCTTTCCACTGACACCCAATGCCTCGCACTCCCCTGAGCCTGGAACCCTCCTTCCTGGCCTCAGCACCAGGCCTGATGCTCCTTTGTGGGGGAGGTGAACTGAGACTTGGGAGGGGACAGGGAGGCCCCTTGGTGAATTTGGAAAACAACATCCCGTGTCCTGGCTGCTCTCAAACGGGGACCGGGAGTGGGGGACACAGGGCTCTGGGACTGGAGAAAGATAAGCACCTGCCCCACTCCTGTCGTGGCACAGGGGAGAGAAGGAATGGGGACGGCTGGTAGGGCCGCTCGTCTTCTGAGGGGCTGTGGATAAAGTGGACCCTCCTCGGGAAGCCATGGTTTCCTTCTCGCCCCCTACCCCCGCCCCTTCCTGTTTCCAGAGGGGAGTCTCAGCTCTCCTCTTCCCACAATGCCAGTTCCATCACCGCCCGTTGGGGTGGGCCTGGCCAGCCCTCCCGCCTCTGGTTAAGCTTCCAAGTCAGCAGGGGGCTGGCAGGTCTGCAGTACCTAGGGCTGGGGCAGGGGCTGGGCAGGAATGGAGTAGCGTACCCACTACAATGGAGCAACTCAACCCAAAAGTAACCCACGGGGAAAACAGATGTAACCACCACGGGAGCGGCTGCAAATCAGAAACTGGGACAGGAAATGAGGACTCTAACTGCTCTGTCTGCCAGACCCCAAAAATGCAAAGAGTCACCCAGGAGCAACCCAGGGACAAAACTGGTGTAGCCGGGGAGCAACTGGGTCTGGGGAGTAACCAGGCAGGGGAAGTGTCCACTCAGAGGACCCACAGAGTAGCCCAGAGCCTGGGTAACTGGCAGGGTCTGGGAGTGGCTCGGCAGGAGGGGAGCCACTTCAGGGACACCACTTCCCCACGCCTGCCCCAGCCTCCTATCTGCAGGCTCCTGCTCTCCTCTCGCTCTGCTGTTTGCACCCTGTGGGCCTCCGCCCTCTGCCCCAACCCGAGGCAAACTGTCCTCATGGGAACTTTTGGACTTTCTGAGGCTTAATTATTCATTAGGGGCCAGATATGAGAAGCCAAATAACCTAATAGGGGCCCATCTGCCTCTGGGCCTGCTGTGTCCTGGGCTGGGACTCTGAGAACTTGGGGAGTCAGGGGAGCCTTGAGAAAGGGCTGGAGGTCCCAGAGGGCAGGGGTAACCTCAGCTGGACGGCCTGTGGGCTGGGTCACTGGGGAGCGACTGCCCTAATAGATGGGGTCAAAGCTGGAGGGGGGAGCACTCTGGGGGGGATCAAGGTGGGGATCAGAGCTGGGAGAAGGGTCAGGGCTGCTTGAAAAGAACAGCGTTAGGGCGTGTAGGGGCGGAGACAGAGGGGATTCCCTAGGTCCCCCCCCACACTCACCACGAGGATGAGGGTTCCCAAGCACTCAGCCAGCGCCTGGCGAAGCAGCCGGTAGCGGATGTGGAGCATCTCGCCGCAGCGGTTCACCAGCTCCTTCTGTCGACCCATGTCGGGGGCAGTTAGCGGCGGGCCGGGCGGACAGGTGGCCGGGCGGACAGGTGGCGGTGGCGGAAGGAGGGAGGCGGCGGGCTGGGCGCAGTGCCCGTGAGCGCCGGCTGGCGCCCTTTATAGCAGCGGGAGGCGCAGGTCCCGCCCGCCCCGCCGCCCCGCCCGCTGCGTCCTGCTTCGCAGGCGTTGAGCCCGCCCGGCCCCGCAGGCTTGGGCGGCCACCCCACATCTTGCCTGGGAGGTTAGGGCTTGGGGAGCTAACGAAGAAGGCGGGGGAACGTGGGTGTGAGGGACCTTAGGAGTGAGACTGGCCCCGGAGAGCACTTGGGGGAGGATGTGTCTTGCAGGCTGAGGCCCAATGGTGGGGCTCGGGCACGTGCAGGACGTGGCTGAGGAGAAGGGAGCTGCCAGGGAGATTGTCTTGGCCCCTGACCCCGAGCTTTGCTGTCATCCCCGCCATGGCGGGGGTGCGAGGAGACATGTCAGAAAGACCTACAGGATGGCTGGAGCCAGCATGTCCTCAGTGAGGGGGCTGCAGGGAGGAGGCTGTGCGCCCCAAGGGAGAAGAGGCCCTCTCATGGGCCAAACGCAGGGACGCACACAGAACGCGCGCTGAGCTCCAGCCAGAGCCCCCCTCCCGGCCTTTGCTCCTTCTGCTGTGAGTGCTTCGTATGTTGCATGACCAACTCTGTCCACACGTGACATCTGTCCTGTACGCCTGATCACACTCGCTGGGCATTTCTCGTGGCTGGGCACATCCTGTCTGATATGGCTGCATTAACTGAGGTGGTCACACATGTACCTGAGTGCATTCTGCACATGGCTCCAGGGACGGAACTGAAGTTGTCCTGACATGTCACATGCCACATGCTTGCCTGCAAGAGTAAGTTCCAGCTCCGTTTGTTTTCCTTAATTTTTTTGTCAACCCTCACCCAAGAATATTTTTTCCACTGATTTTTTTTTTTTTTTTTTTTTTTTTTTAGAGAATGGAAAGGAGAGGGAGAGACAGCGAGAGAGGCATCAATGTGAGAGACACATCGACTGGTTGCCTCCCGAACGGGGCAGGGATTGAGCCTGCAACCAAAGTAGGTGCCATTGACCAGAATCGAACCTGCAGCCCCTTGGTCCTCCAGCTGACGCTCTAACCACTGAGCGCCCAGCTAGGGGTCAGCTGTTTTTAACCCTCTCCTCTTCCCACTCTGGTTGAACCTGGTCCAAGGGAGAGTCTGTCCTTTTAAGAGATTAAACTGCCTAAACTGGTGGGGAGTCAGCCCCATCCGAGGGGTGGGTATCGTTCAATAATTGGGAATCTGAGGTTTGGTGGCCTGGGCCCAACTCCCACGAGACTGGAAGCAAATACGCCCTCACCCCAGTCCCTTTCATAGCACTGCCACGGGGAGACCAAAGAAACCACTTTTGCCAGATGAACTTAATCCAGGTGGGCACAGGGCCCTGGGGACTTGTCCCTTGAGAAATGGCTGTCAGAAATGAAGGTTCCAAAGGTGATTAAAGCCCGAAGAGATGAGGTTTAGCAGTACAGATCAGGTAAATTTACACACATGTGTCCACACACACACCCTGAGGCTGACAGCCACACAGCCTATGGACACTGAGCTCTGGTCACATGCTCAAGGGGTCCCATTTACATGAGAACCTGGTCATATATATGGAACCCACGTACAACATCTCTCATACCCTTGGCTCAGAGAGCTGCACCCCACCTTCCGGGCCCCCATGGGCTGGGAGGTCCCAGGGTGAATCAGGCAGCCATCACTGAGTGTCTGCCCACAGACCCGCTGCCAGTGTGTGACTCAGGAAGGAACCCTAGACACCTGGTGCCAGAACCCAGACTGGGAAGGGGGAACAGCTGCCCCCACTTCTCCCTGCCTCATGATGTACTTCTCAGCTCCTCGCTGCCTCTGGTGAGGCTGCAAAGGCAGCACAGGTGGGAACAGGCAAGGGAGTCCTCAACGGTGAATGAAAGTGGAGAACCCCACCCCAGAGCACCTCCTCCTGAGCCTGTGAGCCTGGCCCGGGCCCCAGAGCAGGGGAGAGAGACAGGGCAGCTCTGCCACCAGCAGGCACACACAGGGCTCCTGCACACAGTTTACTCTCAGCTCCCATAGGTGTTCCCACGTGCTGCAGGGGAGAGCAGATCACACGTACAACCAAGGACTTGCGTATCTTGTTCACATTAAGCAGCATGTATTAACATGTATGTACTCACATACATGTGCAGGCATGTAGGTGCCCACCTATAATCTGAGGCTACGGTTCACCACAGAGCATCTTTGCCTCCCCTTCTAATGGAGGCAGCTCCACGCCAAGGCACATGGTTTGGCAAGAGGAACAAGAGCTGGCTCTCGTTTTTCTATGGTCCTGAAGCAGGGCTCAGCCTTCAGGACCGTGTCCCCATACACTCCCACCAAACTCATTCCTCTCTGTAACTGGTGGTTACACGCATGTTCATATATATGCATACACATGCACATTGGTGTGCCAATGTGCATGTGCCAGGGTTGGAGCTGAGAAGGTATGGGTAGGGCTTCATGCTTCCTAATGGGCCTGAGAGGACCCTGCCTGGAGGAGGGGAAGAATGCATTCCCAGCAAGGGTTCCTTGTCCCTATCAGTTCTCCTGAGGTCATTTGGGACTAAGAGGGGTCAGGGCCCGAAGACACCTGTCCATAAATACCAGGCTGGTGAGGGCCATGTGCCTGGCGCCCCCTGGCTGACAAGGCAGAAGGAAGCCTGGCTTCCCAGAGTAGAGAGTGAGTTTGGCGAGGCCCTGACTGAGTCACACAGCTTCCCTGGAGCCCTCGGGGCTCTCTGTTGTACTTCGGGAAGGAAAGCCAAGGCCAAGTGCAGGCTGGAACCCAGCCCACCTGGGAGCTCCTGGAGGAGGCTCCATCTCCTCCCAGGGCATCTTGAGCAAGGTGTGTGTCTCACATGGGTGGAAGGGCTGAGCTCATGGAGGGCCCTTGACCCATCCACCCGTGGGAGACTGTGACTCCTTGAGGTCAAAGCTGGGGGAATGGGTTCCCGGTCAAGGGAAGGGCTGAAGATGCAAGTCCCAGCTTGCTGAATCAGAGGGGTTGGCTGGGGCCCTGTAAGGAGTGGGGTGTGGAACACCCTTCACTTCCTGCCCCCAAAACATTTTTGCCTGAATGGGTGCAGTCTAAAACAGCAGAAGAGACATGGGCTTTGCTGTCAGCAAGTGGGGCGAAGAAGAGTATCGACATAGAAAATGAATAAGCTACAACCCCCCCAGCCTCCCTGACCCCCCCCCCCCCCCCCAAAAAACCTCTTCCAGAGCATTGGAGCAGGTGGTGGAGAAGCAGGCCAAAACAGACATCGGCATTTCCAATGTATTTTTTTTATTCACTTACTTATCCCCATCCAAGGATATTTTCTCTACTGATTTTTAGAGAGAGTGGAAGGGAGGGGGAGAGACACACAGAGAGAAACATCAATGTGAGAGAGACACAGCTATCAGAGATACATGACCTTGACCAGAAGCGAACCTGCAACCCTTTAGTTGCAGGCTGACACTCTAACTACTGAGCCAAATCAGCCAAGGTCACAGTTTCCATTTTAGAATGTACTTCCTCCCGTATACAAAACAATCCCCAGAAGTGGGTATGTTTTTCCCTTTCCACAAATGACAAAAGTTTGGAGAGAAGTCACTTGCTAAGGTCTTGTTCGATCACTGAGTATTGAGTTTGGGATTCAAACCCCATGGGGATGGGGAGAGGAGGTGAAAAGGACAGAGCTCAGGGAGCCACTGGAAGCCCCTTCATGTGTGAGCCCCCTTTCTAGAGGGTGCACCGCTCTTAGGCCACAGCTGGACACTGTTTCGGGGCCTTGGGAGTCGGGGTAGCCATAGGCTGGCATGAGGAGTGGAGAACAGAGATGAATCACTGTATTATGAGCGTCTCCAGACTGGGGGGCGGGCAAACATCTCCTCCTACTGCGCCAACAGTCACCCCCTGTCTGCAGACAGACAGACGAGATGGCAGGGAACCTGTGAACGGGAACTGCCCCCTCAGGTACCTCCAGCCAGATGAGCAGCTGGACCTTGAGAAAAATCTGCCTTTTGACACATATCCTGGGGACTCTGGATTCACTTCCTGGTGTCTCTGAGCTGCCCTCGGCACCCTTTGAGGACAGCAGAGGGTCATGGAGGGGAGTCAGAGGGATGGGATAGAAACATAGACCTCTTGCTGAGTCACAGGGGCAGGCTGATGGGGGCAGAGCCCTCTTACAGACCTATAATTTCAGCTCTAAGCCTGGCTTAGCCACTGACCAGTCAGGGGCCCTGGCCAGCTCTCTTCCCTCACCTCTCAGAGCCTCAGTGTCCCCACCAGCCACCTGGAAGTTTCAGGTGGAGTCCTCCCCCAACCCCAGACCCAGGCCTAGGTCAGAATCAAACAAGACTGTGGATGTTTTTCAGGCTTTGAAAACTGTATTATACAGTCAACATAGGAGAAAGGATTAATTCCAGAAGCTGCTTCCTTAATCAGAGCCTCATGTCTTCATGTGTGAATAGCCACGTGTGTCCTTGGCTGTGTGTATGCATGTATCCAAGGAGGTCTGTGTGTGCATGTGGGCAGCCATGGGGTCCACACGTGCATTTATGTATCCATGAGGGACTATGTGGGCAAAGGTGTGTCCACAGGGGTCTGTGTGTGGCCTTGTCTGGGACTGGTTATGGATCTGTGTCCAGTATTTATAAACGCCAGAGATAGGAGATGGGGCTCTGTGAAGGAGTCTGAAGAGGCACTGGCTGGACACCTGGGCATGCCCCATGCCAGCCCAGGAGGAGCGGAAGTAGTGACATGAAGCTGACACAGACCAGGCTGTCACTGCAAACAGGCCAGGGTGTCCAGGGGGCTCTGGTTCACACCTTGGGACCAAATTCCTGGAGCCCCTGAATATTGAGCTGGGATTCAAACCCCAGGGGATGGGGAGATGGGCTTTCTGATTTCTCATCTCCCTCCTCACTAACAGGAAAGCTCCTGAATCCAGGATAAGGTTGCTTCAGAGGATGAGTTAGAACCAGGGTCAAGGAAGAAGGTAAGCTCAGAGGCTTCCTGTGGGACCTGAACCAAGGCACAGCATATGTCTGGACCCTGCAACCAGCAAGAGCCTAGGGCATCCTTGGGCTGAGGCAATCAGAGGGCTTCCCGGAGGAGGAAACATTTGGCTGGGGATTTTGTGGAGAGTCTTCCCGGTGAGAGACAGCTAGGGCAGGCCCTGGATAAGATGGGTGCTGGCCTGGTACATGAAGTGAGCAGCCATAGTGAGGCCAGGAAGAGACACACATAGCATAGGAAGAGCCTTGCGTTCCATCTTAAGGGCCTGGATCTTACCCCGGGGAGGAGAGGGCAGAGATATTTAAGCTGTGCCTCTTTAAGCCCCAAGGGCTCTGAGGAAGCTCTCTGCAGCTGGAGCTGCGGAGAGGGAAGCCAAGGAGGCAGAGCCCTACCCCACCTCCTGCTCCAACCACAGCATTTTAACCATTGTACACCAAGGTTCTGAACAAAATTACAGTTGACAAGTACTTCAGTAAGAACAGTGGTTCAGCCCAAGCTGGTTTAGCTCAGTGGATAGAGCATCTACCTGTGGACTAAAGGGTCCCATGTTCTATTCTGGCCAAGGGCACAAGCCTGAGTTGAAGACTCAATCCTCCCCTACCCACCACCACCCAGTAGGGGCATGCAGGAGGCAGCCAATCAATGATTCTCTCTCATCATTGATGTTTTCATCTCTCTATCACTCTCCCTTCCTCTCTGAAGTCAATAAAAATATATTTAAAAAAGAAAAAAAGAACAGTGGTTTATGGGAGACTGGAGACTTTTAAGCAGGGGACTGATATGGTCTCCATTTGCCATTTAGAAGGATGCCTCCAGGCAGCTGAGTGGAGGCCAGGTAAGAAGGGGAAACACTGAGGCCAGAAAGCCTGGAAGGAGGCCACGGATGAGCGAAAGAAGCCAGAGCAATGGCTGTAAGGAGGGCGGGAGGTTTGGATTTGGGAATTAGAGGGCAGGGCAGGTGGACAAGAAGGTGAACTTGGAAGTGGACAGAATTGAGTAGATAGGAACCTGAAGCTGAGGCGAGGCCCAGGAAAACTGCTCTGAGAGGCCTGAAAGGGTTGGGGGTGGGGAGGCAGTTTCGGGAAGAAGACTCTGCATCTGGTGTTCCAGAAAGGGGATGGGTGTGTGTGTGAGCCCTGGAATACGCGTCCCTCTTCCCAGCTCAGTCTGGGGGCTAATTACAGGGCAGCCATCAGCTGCCTGCCCGAGGGAGAGGACTCACAGGAGAACGAGCCAGGGGAGAGGACAGGCTGCAGCAGGAGGTTCTGCAGTCAGACTTTAGGAATGACTTCCAGGGGGCCTCTAGACCTAGGGTCAGTGGGAGCGGGGCTCCAGTGAGACCCCATTGGTTGGGAGATAAAGATGAGGCTGTTGTGGAGGAAGATTGGGAAGGTCAGGGTGCCACATCTGACTGTTCTTTTCAATCATATAGTTGGTCATCAAGTGGAACGGGCAGATCTCCACGACCCTTTCCTACCTCCGTCAGGGCCCAACCTTGGCATCATCAGTCTTTAGGACACCCCCTCACTGTCCTGTGGAGGTTTCCAGTTCAGGAGAGCAGAGGAGACCCGAGTCCGGCTTTTGAGGAGCTCCCAGGAGGGGAACAGAGCTCCCAGGCTTGAGCTGAGGTGGGCCCGAGGGCTCACACTCCCACCCCAACGCCGACCCCAACACACTGCTCCTTCTCTGGGTCTTGCTGATAACAGCTTCATTCAACTGCCCTGGGCAGAGGGAGTGGGGCAAAGCTGGCAGGCAGCCCAGAACAGGGGAGGGGGCCAGGCTGTTCACTCTTCCCTGCCCCATTGTTCAGGCCTCTTTAGTTCTTTATTCCTCCTCACCCATCTCCTTGCCCAAAGAAAGCCCAGACTCAGCAGCAAGGCCAGGACACCTAGAGTCTCTGTAGCTCCACTCCCTACTTCGGGTGTGACCCTGGAAGTGCATACACCTCTCTGGCCCCATGCAAACCAGAAAAAAGTATTCTCCCCACCCCGCTTCTAGAAACTGAAACGGGAGAGGAAAATGGCTCTCTCTGGGTTTGGAACCTGCTGGTCCCCTTTAGTTCCACGGAGCAGTCTAAGATGCCCCTTCGGGGAGGGGGCAGGCTGGCCTTTCTTGAGAAAGGTAAGGTTGATTCACGTTCCCAGGCTTCCCCTCCCCTTTATGGCTCACCCGGATTAATCTCTGACTCACAAAGCGACCGGTTATGTGTATATTTTGGGGGGGGGGGGGGGGCGGAGGGAGGCGGGCTTGGGCTAGACCGAATCTGACAATAGATCAGTAACCAAGCACCCTCAGGACTTTGTTGAATGTAACTTGCTGCAAGGACCCCTAGGATTGGGAATCTTGTTCTTTTTCTCCATAGGAGTTGGGCAGAGGAAAATAGGGTCTTTAGCTAAAAGGATTCTGGTTTAGAGAAGGTTATTGGATGCCACAGACAGAAGGCATGACCCTCTGAGAATTCGCTGAATGCAACTACCTAGAGAGGCTTAGTTCTGACAGAATTGGGGAAATGGAAGCCCCAAGAAGGGGGAGGCTTTATTTAAAGCCATTTAAAGCTGCAGGTAGGAATCCAGAGTTCCAGCCTCCTACCATCAGCCTACCCGCCTCCACCTGCACAGGTAAACGCAGAGGCCCAGAAGCAGATGCACCTGTGGGGATGCGTCATCTACATCACCCTGCATAACCTTGCTCACACTGAGGTTCCTTCTCTTCCCCTGAGTACCAGCTCCTCAGGTCCCCCATCCCCTTCCAGTGAAGTCATCTTAGACCACACCAGCTTCATCACCTACTTCCCAGAGAAAATCTGCGGAAAACAGGTTGGAGCACAATGTGAGGGATTAAAATTGGAGCGTGGCCCTTCCTGCTTCCCCCTCCCCCACTGCCACCCCACTGCTTCAGCTGGAGCAAGGGGTGCAGAAAGGATGGTGCAGCTCCTGGGGTTTATGAATTCTCGGTCCTCTTCCCTAGCCACATGGGGTACCTGACAAAGCCATTATCATGCCTCTTTTAATTTAAAAAATATTTTTTTATTGATTTCGGGGCGGGGGGGTACTAGAAACATCAGTGATGAGAATCATTGATCAGCTGCCTGCACGCTTCCCACTGAGGACTGAGCCCACAGCTCAGGCATGTGTCCTGACTGGGAATCAACTGTGACCTCCTGGTTTATAGGTTGACATTCAACCACTGAGCCACGATGGCCTGGCTATCATGCCTATTTTAAAGGTGTAGGCTAAGCCCAGCAAGAGGAAGTGACTTGACCAGGATCACTTGGGGAGGTAGCAGGGCCAGGGCTTATTTCCAAAGTGGAATTGGCGCATGCACCTCTTGAAGTTACTTGCTACACAGTCTTGCCTGGGGTACCGACCCTGTTTTCACTGGGATAATCCCAAACTGGGTTTGTGGAGGGGGTCAGAAGCTACAGGTCTGAAGCTGACTTTCACAGAAAATAAACCCTGGCTGTTGATGTCTAGAGTTCATGAATGAACAGCACCGGGAGAGATGTAGACCTTAGCTTACAAAGCCAATCAATGGCCTTAGCCAGTTTGGCTCAGTGGGTAGAACATCAGTCTGTAGACTGAAGGGTCCCGGGTTCGATTCCAGTCAAGGGCACATGGCCCAGTTGCAGTCTTGATCCCCAGTAGGGGCATGCAGGAGGCAGCCGATCAATGATTCTCATTGTTGATGTTTCTATCTCTAGCTCCTTCTCCCTTCATCTCTGACATCAATATATATATATTTAAAGCCAATGTATTCTAATCTCAACCATAGGCCCCGCTGTCCCATGACAGTGACAGGTAGGGGCTGACATGGTTACACAAAGACTAGACCAGATTTCCCATATGTGGCTGATCACCTTGAGGATGAAGCCCCATAGACAGGCATCGAAGTCCCTCCACCAACAGGCTCCTGCCTACCACTGAACCTGTCCCGTCTTTCAGAAAATTAGGATAATTGAAAGTACGTCCTCCACGGGGCTGGTGTGAGTGTATGATCTAATTCCTGTAAATAAGATATGCAAAATAACAAACAGGGCTCAGCAGTTAGTAGGCTCAATAAACATGGACTTGTCATTCTCTCTAAAGGCTGTCTTTCACCATCACCACCCCACACATTTTGGCAGAGATCACAAACTGGTTTTCTTTTCCTGGAAGTCTCCTGGTGGTTTCCCGGCCCTCCATCTGCCTGGGCAAGGTGTCCCTCCTGCACACACCTGTGCCCTACTCGAGTACAGCACACTGTACTGAGGGCCACAAAACCTACCTTCAAACATGTTCCCTGCCCACAAAGAGCTTACATATAGGAGACAAGGTGAAAACCCCATGAAAAAGGGAGACAAGCCATGAACATGAGAAAAGTAAATGATTTAATCTTAAACCAGAATTTAAGACAACAGGAGAGTTTGTGGTGCTGTCAGTGATGGCAAAGCACAGTAACTGCTCCAATGACTTCAGAGGGAAAGGGCCTCTCGGCTGGGGTTGAGGGAGGGTTTGAGGAGGAGGCACTTTTCTGAGTCTAGAAAAACAGCAAGATTAGGGGAGATGGAGGAGGAGGGGCTGCTGTGCGGGGTCAGGCTGGAAGGAAGCAGCATCCCTCCCCCAGAGCACTGGAGCTCCTGGAGCAGGGCTGGTCTGGCTCACCAAGGCTCCCTCACGTGGCACACTGCACGTGGTCTGTGGCACCAACGGGCAGAAGCAGAGGTGGAGGGTGTCGGACGGCACTCTGTGTGTCTGCATCTCTCCTGGACTGGGGGGTCACCAGCCCCCTCATCCCCTTACCCACATAGCTTCTTCCTGTCCCCTGTGCTTTTCCATCGTTCCAGCCTGGAAAGCAGCAGAACCAACACAGGAAGGCAGGATGTCCCTTCAATGCTGTCTACCAGCCCCACGCCACTGCTCAGTGCTGGTACTCTGATCCACAGGAAGCGCCTGGGCACATGTCCTCCTTCCGAGGCTCTGGGAACAGCCTAGGCAGGAAAAAGGTCCCAGGCCAGGGCTCACAGAGATGCACCTCCTGTGTTCATTCAGTTCCATCTCCACTCAACTTCTGGGAGTTCAGTCAGGTCCAGGGGACTCCATAGGACATCATGGCCCCTGCCCCAATGCTGGTGCATTAGTCAGAGAACTAGGGCAGGACTTCTGTTGGAACGAGTCAGTGTGTTCAAGTCAGCAGGCTCTCCAAGGAGGGTCCATATGTGACGAGGGTGGAGGTCCCACCACTGATACTTTGGTCCAGAGGTCTAAAATCCTGCTGTCCATCCACAGGTTGTTCCTGAGACTGGGGCTCATACAGTCCACCTCTCACTTCGGGCCTCCACAGCCCGAACCAGGCCTTCACCCAGGATGGCAAAGTCCTCCAGGATTGCTTCTACATTGGGCACCATCACCATCTCCCCACCTTGAGACACCACCATGCGCCCCTTTGTGTTGGAGGCCTGTGGGAATCAGAGAAATGAAGTGTCACAAAGGCACACCCAGACACACATATATGTCATACCTGACACAGGGTCACTCATGGAGCAGGCCACACACAGATACGCATGCCCACAGGGAACCACATGTACACACTCAGGAGCTGATGGCTGTCCCCAGCTAGCACACCTTGAAAGGGAGGGGCTGGAAGCTGGTGGGTTTCCAGAGGACTCCGATCACCTCTCCACCATGCTGGTCATAGAAGAAAAGGGCCAGGTCCCCATAGGCCTCCTAAGAAAGAGCAGGACAGAGACAAGATTACAGGATAGAGTCACCTCCATGTCCCCTCCCCAGGGTCCGTCAGCCCTTAGGACCTACCCTGAGCTGTGCCAGATAGAGCTGAGGAGGATCGTAGCCCAGCACAGGCATCAGGGATGAGGGCCCTGGCTCACTGCGCAGGCCCCGGCAGAAGGAGGCAGCTGGCGAGTCCACAGCCTGGCGGTGCCGAGGGACGTGGCGGGGAGATAGGTGGATCAGCACATCATACATGTCCAAGGGTGGCCGGAACACTGTCTGAAAGGACAGGGAGGGTCAACAGTGCCCACTCAGGAGTTGGGAGCTGACCACAAACCTTTCTACATGTCCACCTTGACTTCTCCCCTTTGTGGGCCTGAATGCTCAGGTGAAGGCAGAAACAGAGCCAGCTGGTGCAGGCTTGGGTCTAGCACAAGGAGCATAGGCTGGAAGCATGAGGGCAGGATGGAGCTGGGGCCCCAGTCCTCCTCTAGGCCCCACCACTGCCAGTCACCCTGGGCAGCTTCAATCTCAACAAATGGGACTGGGCATCCTCAGAGGGCTCCTAGAGCGCCCAGCTTCCAGGTTCAAAGGTGGAATCCTCAAGAACCCCCGGAGTCAGTCCTGGGCAGGGGCTTACCCTGATATCTCCAGGCCCCCGGGGATCCATTAGCTGCTTCTCTAGGATCGGTAAGGCCTCGGCTGCCAGGACCACAAGCTGCTGCAGGATCTGGAGGTACACATGTTATCAAGTAAGTCTGACCTGACCTCAGGTCTCTCTTAGCTCAGGCGAAGCCTGCTTTTTCCTTGGGAGAAAGCCACACATTTGGGGCCAGAGATGGGAGTGAACCTGGGGCGAGGGCCCATCCTGTGTCCATATGGAGTTTTTGCGATCCTGAGGGGTGATGATGACCATGACGGGGAGTTGTTTCCGAGTTGCCAAGAAGCTACTGCGGATCTCCACCTGCTCCTCCACTGTGGACAAGAGGGAATCCTGGTTCAGCTTGGCCCTCTCCCCCAGATACCTGCTACTGCCCCAGGACTTGCTCTTGTATACCCAGCAGCTACCCATCACAAGGATTTCCAATGCCCCTCCAGGTGGCAAAAGCGGTGAATGGGACATGGAATTTGCCTCAGTAAGGCAGGGCGTTAACTACCAGCCTCGGCCCAGAGCAGAATTTTCCACTGCCTGGCACCCATCTGGTTTCCGGGCCTGTACAAGCAGAGGCCTGGCCCTGGCCCTTTCCAACCCTAAGCTCCCACACACCTGGGGAATTAGAAAGCTGACACCTTCCTCTCTGCTGGGACCAGGAGCTCCTCATGTTACAACCAGAAATCTTCACTCCCACCCCATCCCCAAGAGGTCTGGGCACCTTTTGTTTTGTTTCTTGTTTGTTTGTTTTTTTACAGAGAGAGGAAGGGGGAAAGAGAGGAAGGGAAGGAGGGAAAGGGGGAGGGAGGGAGAGAAAGATGGCTGTTCCACTTATTTATGCATTTGTTGGCTGGTTCTCGTCTATGTCCTGACCAGGGATAGAATCCCCAACCTTGGTATATTGGGACAATGCTCTAACCAACTGAGCTACCCAGCCAGGGCAATGGGCATCTATTCTAACCTGACAGCAATCTGGGACAGGGGAGGCACAGAGAAAACCCAACCGACTGACCAGGAAAACCCCTGCCTGCCACACTCTGCAATCCACAAAGTCCTGCCACTTACCAGTGAGTTCATTGTTGAGGTTGACAATAAGGGGGCTGTTCTTCCAATCAAAGGTTGATACCAGGAAAAGGAACCGAAGGAAGCCCACCTGGGGGGAGCTGAGGGGAAGGAGTGAGCAAAGTGGGGTCCAGCCCCATATCCCCAAGTTCTTGCAATCTAGGGGCTACACCTCTTGGCATGGATTGAGGGTATGTCTCAGAACCCTTCTGTCATTTGCCTCAGACACCCTCCCCCATTTGGACTGAACGTACAGTACTAGGGATGAAAACTGGCTCCGAGGGGAACTTCCTGGCTAGAGAAAAGGTGGAGGGAATCACCTGGGAAGGGTGAAAGGTTCAGGATGCAAGAAAAGAGCGGCAGCCACCAGGTCCAGGCTCTCATCGGTGAAGCCCTCACCCAGGAGCTGGGCACGCACCCACCGCTTGGCCAGCCGAGCCACACCTGAGAAGGCTGGGTGCTGCTGCTGGAGTCTGGGGGGAGGAAGGGCAGAGGGAGTGGCAATGAGACTCAAGCACCGAGGGCCCAAGAATAGTGTTGCAGCCCTAGTGCCACTATTTATTCAAACTGTACCCAATACTAGCTCTGTGCTAATGCATTACATTATGCCTCATGTATGACCTCATGCCTTCCTAACTAATGACCCAAGAGATTGGTCCTAGCACTACTCCCATTTTATAGATGACAAGAATAAGGTTCAGGGGGGTATACTGCCCAAAGGGATTTTTTTTTTTAGCCAGTGCAATGGCAAAGCCCAGGATTCTAGAATTTGCCTGACACCAGAATGTACATCCCTAAATACTATGCCACTTGGCCTCCAAGAGAGGCAGGTAGCCCAGGAGGACAGAAGGGGGCAGAAATGGGTCTAGAGACAGAAGAGTCTGTGCAGGGGGCCATACCCATGCAAGGCACTTGTGAGCAGGGGCAACTGTCTTGTGTCTTTCTCAAGGCGGAGGGAGGCAGGCGTATCCCTCAATGAGATCATCCCCTCAGGGCTCCGCATCTCCTTCAGGATCTGGGGCTCCCGCTGGTAGGCCACACGAATCCGGAACACAAACCCATCCTGTTGGAAGAGGGCATGAGATGGGAGGTACCTGTCTGCCTGGGGCACCCACCCCTCAGCAGGGGTCTCCCTGCCCTGCACCAGCCTAACCTTCAGGACATCAGTGTGCGTAGCCGTGGCCCGGCACTGCAGCCCATGCTGTTGCATCAGCAGCTCTGCCAGGCGCAGCTGGAAAGCAGCCCGAACCCGCCGTATGGCCTCAGCATCCTGTGGCCACTGACCACTGCCCTCCAGGTGACACACCACTGGGGAAAAGAGCAAGAGGTCTCAGTCTGCAGCGTGGGCTGGGAACAGTCCCTCTCATCCCCTCCCAAGAGCCCCCTCACCAGTCATGGGCTCCACATAAGCTGGACAGGGCTTGTCGGGCCGGGGCAACAGCGAGGCCCGCTCTGGAGAGTGCTTATGGAAGGAGTGGGCTGGCCAGACTGGAGTAGGTGGGAACACCTATGGGATAAGGAAAACTGAAGAAGGGGCCTGGAATTGGGAAGGGGAGTGCCCAGAGTCAGGAGCTGGATGGGAGAAAACTAGATGGGTGAAAGAGAGTTGGGGATCACCAAAGCGAAAGGGCTCCCTGACTTCTCGCCTCACCTCAGTGTAGCGCAGCACTGGGTGAGCTCCTTGCACAGCAGACACAGTCAATGGGAGACCGTCCAGCCCCCACAGCAGGCGGCTGAGTTCATCATAGCAACGCACCGCAGCTGCCAGGGCCTCCTCTCCTGTGCTGGAGGTCTTTGAGGGAGAAAACAGTCAGGAGGCCAGGACCCTGCAGAACCAACGCCGCCACCACAAGGGAATCTGCCATCACTCAGGCTGCTGCAGAGCCAGCACCCCCTCTGCTGGTCATTTCAGGAAGTGCAGCCTGGCTAAAGCGGTAAGGGCTTTCTAACCCCAACCAATCCAACCACACAGGCTCCTCTACAGTCCTTAGCTTGACTGCAGTCTCGAACCAGGGCCCTTACCTCTTTCAAGCCTTGGATCAGTGCATCCAGGAGGCCCCCCATATAGTGGACACAGGTTTCTGGGATGTCAGCATGACTGGAAGAGGGGCACAGACACAGTGTACATATTGGGGGCTAGGTGTCCGCTGCTGTATGTGAACTGCTCACCCCAAAAGCCTGGGCCTGACCCTCCTAAAAAGCTCCCCAGCCCACAGTTGCCTCCTGTCATTCAGATGCCAACACTCACAGTGCCAAGAGGTGGGCAACCACCTGGTGGGGAATAAGGCGCTTCTGGAACATAGAACCTGCCTCCCAGACCACAGCTTCCCGAATGGCTCCATCTTGGAAACGCCGAAGTTCCGAGCGAGATCCCCAGAACTGGCGGAAGTCAGCAGCCTAAGAAGCATAAGGAGTAATTGAAGAGATCAACAAAGAAGGGCTGTCAGAAACCTCCCTGGAAGCCCTGGCTGCTTTGGCCCAGTGGACAGAGCATCAGTCTGCAGACTGAAGGGTCCCAGATTCAATTCCAGTCCAGGGCACATGCCTGGGTTGTGGGCTCAATCCCTAGTGGGGAGATGTGCAGGAGGCAGCCAGGCAATGATTCCCTCTCATCACTGATGTTGCTCTCTCTCTCCTTTCCTCTCTGAAATCAATAAAAAATGTTTTTTAAAAAGAAATCTCCCTGATGGGCCTCAATCGAGGTGGCATGAGAACAATCCATCCCACTCCTCCCAATGTGCATGCTGGGGCTCCCAGGACAGGGCCAAATCACCCCTCAGACCTCAGGGCTCCTCACCTCGGGCTGGTCAGCCTCTGGACCCAGCTCAAGGACGCTGGTCAGCCCCTCAGGCCGAAGGAGCAATCCCAGAGTCAGGGCTCCAGAGTCTCTGTGCTTCGGAGGATCCTGGCTGATGTCCCACTGTGGAGTGCAGAAAAGCTGAGCTTAACCCAGGAGTCCTTCACCTTGGACTGGAAACCCACTTGTTAATTAGATGGATGGTGTATCTTTTGTATCTCCTGGGGCCCTAAATCCAACCCCCCTTTTACTCACAAACTCTGACCCATCCATACCACCTCACCTCTGAGATTGGGGGCCGAGAGTGGGTCAGCAGGTGCAGCCGGGACCCCAGGCCCTGCTCCAGGAGGGTGGTCAGTGGACCCAATGCAGCTGAGACATAGTCCCCACCGTGGTCCTGCAGCTCTGGCCATAGCTTCAGCCGGTGGCATGCTGCCTGCAGACGACTCAGTGGACAGAGACTGGAGATGGGGCATAAAGGGACAGAAGGAGAATCTGGTACTGCTGGCCTCTATCACTTCTATCCCCCCAAACCAGGAAAATCTGAGCACTTGCCTAAGGACCTCTGCACCGTAACTGTAGCCCCAGGTTACAGGACCCAATGACGTACCCATCACCCCTAAACTTACTGCAAGATGTGGTCAAAAGCCCGGATCATGGGTTTGGGAGTCATTAACAGCAGCTGGAATCCATCGTCAGCTTTGCTGTCCAGCAACCCCATAGACAGCCGTGCCTCGTGCTGCACCTGAGGCACAGAGACTCAGTTGTGAGACTGCCACCACTGTACTCTCCCCTCATCATCTGAGGGCTCAGGCCAAGAGACATGCCTGCCCTTAGCTCTCTAGAGAGGAGTTTCTGAGTACTGGTGCTGGCAGAAAAAACCGAGGCTTGGCTGGGACATCTGGGGAGCCTTGCAGTAGGGAACCATGGGTACCTGGTGATAAGTGGAGGCAGTAACATCAGCACAAAGGTTGAGGCGGCCTGAGGAGTCCAGGAAGACCACAGGGAAGGACTGGTGGAAGTCAGCCAGGGCCGGCTTGGAGGGGTAGAGAGAAGCCTGTCAGAGTCAGGGCCCTCCTTCAGGTCTTCTTGCCCAGACTCAGCCCTGCCCCACTCACCAAGGAAGGATCTGAGCTGAAACATAAACTGATCCCGTTGACGGTCAAATCTGTAGTGGCTGAAGTGAACCAGAGAAGGTGGGAGTCAGAAAATATTCCTCTCCCCGGGGACCCCTCCCTCCGGCCAGGTGGCTGCCACTGACTCTGGGACTCAGGTTGTTCATCTATCTGATGGCAAGAGACCAAACTGTCCCTGACAAGAGGAGAGGATCCCCAAGATGAGTGGAATTCTTGGCCTTTCCGAGTCTAGTTGCCTCACCCAGAAACTGCAGAGCACTTCTCAGGACCTGGTAGCCGCTCATGGTGGCGTGGATCTTGCGTATGGACACGAGGAAGGCAACCAGCATGGAGACAAGGAACCCACTAAACCCTCCCAGACCCTGAAAAAGAGATGGAGAGAGAGGCCCAAGCTCAGAGCCAGTCCACCCATCAGCAAATCAGGGAAGCTGAGCCATTCCCTACTCACTTTATCCAGTTCTCGCTGCCGCAGCCAGACCTTCAGAAGGGCCACACCGTCCTTTAGCCCCAAGGCTGACCCCAACACAGTTGATAGCAACTGCACATGGGACTGGAGGGCTGTGTCCTGCAGGACCCATGTGTTATAGTGAGGGGTGGGAGGCTCTGGACTACCTGTGGGACAAAAGGAAAAGCCTTGAGAAAAGTCCTCCCAACACCCTCCCCTCCAGCTCCACCTTAACACCAGTGCCTGCTCACCGTCCCCTGGAGGACTCTGCCCTCGGTACCAGGCAGAGCGCACATTGTTCTTGGAGGGCAGCAGGCGGCACGGGCGGAAGAAGTCAGGTGGAGGGCACGGATGGAGACGTACAGTGACCAGGTGTTCATCCTTCCCTGGGAGGGGACAGAGGGTGCTGAGACCCTGCAGCCCCTGCAGCCAGAGGGACCCCTGTACCTACTTGAGGGCCCCATGCACCCCCATCTCAGAATCTGAGACCTCTGTACCTTCCTCTTCAAACTTGAGGCCCAAGTCTCTCACTTTGAAACTAAGGGCCCCGTGTTTCCCCCACTGGATTTATCACCCATCCTGTGCCCTAAGCCTAGTGTGTGCCCCTTGCTCCCCACCATGAGGCCGCAGCAGCAGCAAGGGTTTCAGGTGGCAGCCATTGGCGTAGGAGAAGCGAACACTGCCAAAGAGAGGGTCTTGGGCCAGGTGGTGAGCCAAGTGGGCCAGGTAGAGGGCACGCTTGCGGAAGTAGCGCTGGTTTAGCCCATCCTTGTCCTGTAGGATCTCCTGAAGGGGATCAAGAAAAGAGAGATGGCCATGCACTTTAAGTACTTACTGTTCAAGAGTTTGGGGGCCCAAATGAAGCCAAGGTGAGAGTTATAGCTTAGCAACTCTAGGAATTCTCTGCTGGCCAGAATGCCCGAGTCAGGGCTAGCAACACCATACTTAGTTTGCAAAGGTGTAAAGGGACAGCAATTGGCCTAAGGGCTCATCTGAAAAGCCCTCTAAAGATAATTGCAGTGGTCTATTCCTTTGATTTAGAATTCAGATTTCAATCCACTGGCAAGCAACAGGTGGGGAAAAGGGAGGGGCTCTGGGATTTGTAAGTAGTACAGTTGGTGGCCATTCCATCTCCTGAACTCTGGACCTCACCTTGGGCATGGTCAGTGCTACATCCACATTGATGTCCGGCCGGATGCAGGTGCCCAAAAGGTAGCTACCCACAACAGTGACCTGGGCTGGGGGCAGGAAGCGGAAACAGCCCTTCACGGCATAGGGCACTTGGTGGAGAGGCACTCGAACTCCAGCTGGGAGCCACGCCTGGTCAGTCAGCTACGGGGACAGAGACAGTGATACGTTTTGATTTGAGTGCCTTTCTGAACACATCTCCTGGTCATCTAGTACACCTCTCAAATACAAAATGTCAACATGTCTGAAACCAAACTCCTGATATTCTTGTAAACACGTCTTCCCCATGTGGCAATTCCATACTAGCTGCTCAGGCCCAAAACATTTATATCACCATACTCATCTGTTAAGAATTCCCACTTCACTTTCAAAAGACATCCAGACATGATCACGTCTCTAAACCACCATTTTTCAGTGATCACTGCATAAGAGGTTCCTAACTACTTTCCCTGACTTCACCTATGTTCCACCCTATTCTACTTTTCAGCAATTTTTAAAATGTATTTTATTGGGTTTTTTTTAATGTGTTTTTACTGATTTTTTACAGAGAGGAGGGGAGGGGGATAGAGAGTTAGAAACACCCATGAGAGAGACGCATCGATCAGCTGCCTCCTGCACACCCCCTACTGGGAATGTGCCCACAACCAAGGTACATGCCCTTGACCGGAATTAAACCTGGGACCCTTCAGTCAGCAGGCCGATGCTCTATCCACTGAGCCACACCGGTTAGGGCTGTTCTACTTTTTAAATAATTTTATTTATGTATTTTTAAAATTTCTATTTATTGACCTTAGAGTAAGGGTAGGGAACATTTAACCCATGGGCCATTTAAGTCCCACAAAATCATTTGGTCTGGCCCTGCCAAGACACTAGGGATGAGTTAGTTAAATGTTTGAGTAGCACCTATGGATGAGGACAGTGGGGGGGCAAGGACAGAGGTTGGGGTGGGAAATGGGAGGAGGGGAGCTATGGGGGAAAAAAGAGGAACAACTGTAATAATCTGAACAATAAAGATAAAAATAAAAAATTTTTAAAAACATAATAAATAAATAAATAAATAAATAAATAAATAAATAAATAAATGTTTGAGTAGCCCTAGCTGGTTTGGCTCAGTGGATAGAGAGTGTTGGCCTACGGACTGAAGGGTCCAGAGTTTGATTCCGGTCAAGGGCACATGCTCTGTTGCAGTCTTAACCCCCAGTAGGGGGCATGCAGGAGGCAGTGGATCAATGATTCCCCCCCAGCCCCCCCTCTCTCTGATAAAAAAAATATTTTTTAAAATAAATGTTTAACCAAATATAGCAGGCTAATTTTTAAGTTGATAACTTTGTATGGCCTGAAAACGATGTTATAAATATCTAAATGGCGCCCAGCCAATGCGGCTTACTGGTTGAGCATCACTATGAACCAGGAGGTTGAGGCTCGATTCCCGGTCAGGGCACATGCCCACATTGTGGGCTCAATCTCTGGTGGGGGCTGTGTAGGAGGCAGCTGATTGATGTTTTTCACTCAACAATATTTCTGTCGCCCTGACCGGTTTGGGTCAGTGGATAGAGCGTCGGCCTGAGGACTCAAGGGTCCCAGGTTCAATTCCGGTCAAGGGCATGTACCTTGGTTGCGGGCACATCCCCAGTGGGAGTGTGCAGAAGGCAACTGATCAATGTTTCTAACTCTCTATCCTTCTCCCTCCTCTCTGTAAAAAATCAATAAAATATATGTTTAAAAAAAAACAAAAAACAAAAAACAACAAAAAAAACACACAATATTTCTGTCTCCCTCTCTCTCCCTTCCTCTCTTTAAAAATATTTTTTAATTAAAAAAAAAAATCATAAATCCCTCCCATCCTCTGATATTCCCATAATCCCCTTACTTTGACCTACTTTTTTCTTTTTTTCATAGTGCTTATTACCTTCTAATTGACCATGTAGTTTCCTTGTCATACTTATTATCTGTTGTCCATAACGCCAACACTAAAACAGACTGCTTTGTTCACTGAGGCAGCCTAAGAACACAACTACTGCAAGACACATAAACATTTGCTAAATGAATGAACATGTGACTAATCACACTCCCAGCTTAGCCTCCTGGCAACGAGAATACATTTCCTAGCACCCTAACCTCTCCAGAGAATAGCAAGGCCCCTGTTTCAGATGCTCCCACTAAGGACCTCTTCTGGGCTATCCAGTGAGTGCTCTATTCCACCGGTCTTACCTCTGTCTCACGGGTTGAGGGCACCCTCATGATCCGCTGGTTGACATCCCGTAGGAAAGCATCAATCCGCTCCTTCTTCTTCTCTGACAGCCTCACTTCCTTCAGTAGCTCCTCTACCTGTAAGAAGGGGTGAGGGAGAGTCCTTTATCCTCAGGATCTCAGCTCTGCCCCTCTAAGCTAAGCCCCAGCCACACACAGTACCTGTAAACGAAGCAAGCTGGAGTGGAACAGGCTCTCAGTCTCCCGAAGGCGATTCAGTTCCTCACTGGTAGGTTCCTTGTACAGTTCTGCCCGGCTAAGCTTCACTGGCTGCAGGAGACCTTCCACTGGAGACCCAGCCACTGTATGTTTCTTTGAAAATTCCTTCTTCCTCTTCTTGACTGTGCCTTCCATAGTTGGCTCCATCATCTGTGCCCAGTGAGAAGGAGAAACCAGTGTGAAATCATAGATGTTTAACATTCATTCACTGCCTGAAGTATCACCTGATAGGATATGGGTAAAAGCTTTACTGCATCTACTCCCTCTTTGGAATGGGAGTCAGACTGTGGAACACTCAGGATAGTCATTCCTTAGAAGAGCATGACTGAGCTCTAGACTGAGAACTCCTTGAGTGGAGGGTTCCCTGTCTACCTGACACACAGGCAAGGAGCACTGGTAGGGGTGGTAGCTGACCGGGCCCTACCCTAAGCAACGCCTAAGTCCCTTGTATTTCCAGGGATCATGCATCAGGGTGCTTCTAATTCTGCTGGATCAGCCCTGGGACTTTGCAAATGCCATCCCCACTCTTCCTCTACTCAGATCCTGCCAGGTTCCATCTCCCCTAGCAAGTCCTGACTAACCCTGGTTAGCACTGTATACATTACGCAGCGGTTCTCAACCTGTGGGTCGAGACCCCTTTGGGGGTCAAACGATCCTTTCACAGGGGTCGCCTAAGACCATCCTGCATATCAGATATTTACATTACGATTCATAACAGTAGCAACATTACAGTTATAAAGTAGCAACGAAAATAATTTATGGTTGGGTCACAACATGAGGGACTGTACTTATTTATGTTTTTTTAAAATATATATTTTACTGATTTTTTTACAGAGAGGAAGGGAGAGGGATAGAGAGTTAGAAACATCAATGAGAGAGAAACATGGATCAGCTGCCTCCTGCACACTCCCTACTGGGGATGTGCCCACAACCAAGGTACATGCCCTTGACCAGAATCGAACCTGGGGCCCTTCAGTCCACAGGCCGATGCTCTATCCACTGAGCCAAACCGGCCAGGGCATGAGGAACTGTATTTAAAGGGCCAGAGGGTTGAGAACCACTGCTAGTGCTTAATTAGTGATGGAAAGAGCTAGAAGTTACTGGCTCTGGCAAATATACTCAGTTAAGTCACCCCATCCTCACAACAATCCTGGAAGAAAAGGAACACTTGAAGCTTCCACAGTCGGTATGGCTACACTGTGAGCAGACTTCAAATCTTGGTCAGCGGGATCCTAAACCTTCCCCACCGCAGGGAGCCCTGGACCCCGCCCCCCATTCAGATTCACACGCGGGAGAGCCTGCGGCGGAAAGCGCTCCAGGCGCGCCACCATGTGCCGGGCTGGAAGCATCGGGCGAATGGAGCTGCTCCAGAGGGGCCCGCACTCGTGCTCCTTGCCGGCGACCAGTCAGGCTTTGCCACCTCCACCACGTGGAGCACCCCTTCCTCCCAGATGGCTCACCCACCTCGGAATCGCCGGCATCTCCGTGAAGCTGTGCTCCCGCAGGCGCTGGCCCCATCTCTACCGGCCGTCAGGCTCTCGCAGGTCGGGTTTAAAGCCGGCGGTACGACTTCTTCCCCCTGCGACAGAACTGCCGAAGCCCCTCCGCAGAAACTAAAGCCCCTCAGCGGACCGCCTGTACACCCCTAAGGACCAGCTGGGGCACCCCGAGAGACACGGCCTGGGCAGCCCCAGAGAACGCCCACGAGCCTCGTGCCGCCGGACTCCGCCCAGCTCCAGAGCCATTGGACCAGGGCCTCGAAGTCTTGCTCGTCATTGGTTTCTGGCACTCTTAGGGACCGCCCACTAGGGGGAGGGGCCAAACAGGTTTGCTTTACGGCCTCTTTGCGACGCCAGACAGGAAGCTTGCAGGTAGTCGGCGGCCGCCTCCTTTTTCTCACTTCCTCCGCTTGGGTCAAAAGGACAAGGGCGGAGCTAATGTGCGCCTTCTCAGGAGTGTTTTATTTGTTTACACCAGTGATTTTCCCCCTTTTCTTTCATCTACCACATCTTAGTAATTAACCAGCCTTGTCAGTTCTACCTCCAAAATATATCTTGAATTTATTGGTTCTCTGTTTTTACCACCAAGTTTAGTCTGAGTTACATCACTTTGTCCCTTGTTTATTGTAATAACTTTTCTCCAGTTTATTTTTTAAAATATATTTTATTGATTTTTTACAGGGAGGAAGGGAGAGGGATAGTTAGAAACATCCATGAGAGAGAAACATTGATCAGCTGCCTCCTGCACACCTCCTACTGGGGATGTGCCTGCAACCAAGGTACATGCCCTTGACCCAAATGGAATCTGGGACCTTTCAGTCCGCAGGCCCATGCTCTATCCGCTGAGCCAAACCAGTTAGGGCATTTTCTCCAGTACATTACATTTTTCAAATGTACTGAAATGTTGCAATAGGTATATAATGAACGCCCATGTAATCATAGTCCAATTATAAAGTTTAATCTTGATTCAATTCTATGAGATAAAGTTCATGCTCAAATTCTGCCAATTATCTCAATATCTTTTATATACTAACTAGGGGCCCGGTGCACAAAAATTTGTGCACTCGGCAGGGGTTGGGGGGGGGTACTTAATCCCTGTCTGTGCTCTCTCACAGTTTGGGACCCTGGAATCCATTGGGGCACACAGCACACACGGAGGGCACACCTCCCTGTGTGCTGTGTGCCCCGCACCGATTTCCAGGCCTCAGACTCAGGGGCGGAGCTGGCTCGGATCCTCAGCCTCCCCCCACCCCCCAGGCCGCCTAGCCACCTGGAATCCATGGGGGGGGGGCACTCAGGGAGGCTATCCCTCCCTGAGTGCCCGTGCCCCCACCACATCACAGATCTACTTCCAGGCTGCAGGACAGCCTTGGGGCCTGGGCTGGCTTGCTCCACCAGGCCCCGGCTGCCCTGCCCCCTGAAATCGATCGCGGGAGCACGGGCACACACACCTCTGTGCCCGAGCCCCCGCGATCAGGGATCTACTTCCAGGCTGCAGGACAGCCTTGGGGCCTGGGCTGGCCTGCTCCCCCAGACCTCAGCTGCCCTGCCACCTGAAATCAATCGCGGAGGCTCGGGCACTCACAGAGGCGTGTGTGCCCGAGTCCCCGCGATCACAGACCTACTTCCAGGCTGCTTTCTGCCTGGAGGTGTGGGGCTGCGGGCGGTCGTTCCTCCGGCCCCCCCACCCATGTGGCCTGCAGGAAGGCAACAGATGGCTTGCCTCCGGGTGCCCGCTGCTGCCATCTTGGCTGGGCTAATTTGCATACAGCCGCTCTGATTGGCTGGTGGGCATGGCTTACCCTATCTCGGAGAAACGGTTAATTTTACTATTTCGCTTTTATTAGTTTAGACAGTTTATTTCCTGATGCAAGATCATGATTTAGTCATATTTCTTTTCTCGCAATCCAGAACATTTTCTGATCTCACCCTGTTTTGATCTATTATAACAATGTTTATGAAGAATATAGGACAGTTTCATTCATTTATTTTAAAGATATTTTTTATTGATTTAAGAGAGGAAGGGAGAGCAAGCTAGAAACATCAATGATGAGAGAGAATCATTGATTGGCTGCCTCGTGCACGCCCCCTACTGGGCATTGGGAATCGAGCCTGCAACCCCAGCATGTGTCCTGACTGGGAATTGAACTGTGACCTTTTGGTACCTAGACCTACACTCAACCACTGAGCCATGCTGGACGGGCTAAAAACAATTTTTGGTTGTTCATCAATTATCTACCTCTTTACTCTTGACTTTGAGTCCATGAAAACAACAACCAGGTCTACATGCCCAGGGTCTAGCACACTGTAAATATTCAATAAATGTCAAATGAATGAGTGAATGTCAGTCTTTTAGTTTTGTCTCTTACCATGGTCTCCATCAAATTTATGCCTAGCCATATTGGACTACTTGGAGTTTCCCGAGACTGTCTTGCTCTCTTGTCCTGTACCTTTGAAGTTGCTGTCTTCTTTGCTCAGAATGTTTTGGTTGTTTCTCCCCTCCCTCCCCAGCTTTATTGAGCTACTAGAGGCCCAGCGCACCAAATTCGTGCATAGGGGAGCGTGGGGGTCTCTCAGCCCAGCCTGTCCCCTCTCACAGTCTGGGACTCCTCAGTGGATGTCCAACTGATGGCCACAATCTGGCAGGTGCGTGTGTGTGTGTGTGTGTGTGTGTCCACTGGGGGCCTGCCCCAGCTACACTGCGGAGGCTCAGAGCAGGCGCCCCATGTGTGTGTCCCCACTGGGGGCCTGCCCCAGCTGCATCGGAGGCTGGAAGCAGGCATCCCATATGTATATGTATGTGTATGTGTGAGTGAGTGTGTGTGTGTCCCCAGTGGGGGCCTGCCCCAGCTGCATCGGAGGCTGGAAGCAGGCATCCCATATGTATATGTATGTGTGTGTGTGTGTGTGTGAGTGTGTGTGTGTGTCCCCACTGGGGGCCTGCCCCCAGCTGCATCAGAGGCTTGGAGCAGTCGCCATGTCTGCATGTGCGTGTGTGTGTGTGTGTGTGTGTCTGTCTGTCTGTCTGTTGGTGCCCCCAGCCACACCATGGAGGCTTGGAGCAGGCACCCCTCTGTGTTTATCTCTCAGGATCCTGGCCTCGCCTACATGTTGTTTTCTCCTTTGAGCTGTGGCCAGGGCTGGGTGCTGCCTGCCAGCCACACTTGCCTGCTCACGGATGTCCTGGCGACCCAGGAGCAGGCCCCGCTGCAGGCTGCCCATGGGCTTCCTGCTCATTCTCTCCTGCTCCAGATGGCTGTGGCGACCAGGAGCAGGCCCCCGAACACAGGCTGCCCCGCCAGCCACCTGCGTGTTCACGCTCCTGCTCCTGATAGCCGCAGCAACTGGAAGCAGGCCCCCGAATGCAAGGCAGCCCACGGGGCTCTCCTGCTCCAGATCACTGTGGCGGCCAGGAGCAGGCCCCCAAACGTGTGAGAGGCCCACCAGCTGCCCATGCATTTGCTCTCCTGCTCCCAATCGCCTTGGCGGCCAGCAGGCCCCGCTGCAGGCTGCCTGCTGGTGGTGCTTGCCTGCTGCAGGGCAGTGTGACCAGCTGAGGTAATGCCTGCTCAGCTCATGTTGCCAGGGTGACACCACCAGCGTCCTGCCGCACCACTATGGGTGCTGCCATCTTTGTCCCAGAGTGATGGTTAATTTGCATATTACTCTTTTATTAGATAGGATAATTGATAGATAGCATTGCTTAAGTTTAAGATGTACAATGTGATGATTTGTTACATATAGCAAAATGATTACCACAGTAAGGTTAACTAACACATTTAACATAACCACCGTTGTTGTGATGGCGGTGGTAGTGGTGGTGAGAACGTTTAAGATTTACTCTCTTAGAAACTTTTAAGCATACAATACAGTATTGTTAACTACTGTCATCATGCTGTACATTTGAGGCCCAGAATTCATTCCTCTTATAACTGGAAATGTGTACCTTTTAACTAACAGCATCTCATTTCCCCCATTCCACAGCCCCTGGCAATCACCAGTCTACCCTGTGCTTCCATGAGCTTGGTGTTTTAAGATTCCACACATAAGTGAGATCATACAGTATTTATATTTTTTTCCTCTGACTTACTTCACTTGCCTAATGCCCTTAATGTTCTTCACCCATGTTGTCACATATGGCAAGATTTCCTTCTTTATGGCTGAAGAATGCTTTGATTATTAAGGAAGGTTTCCTGGAGGAGATGGCCTTGTGCTAAGTCTTGAAGCATGATTTCAGTTTTGAATTGAGAGGATGAAGTAGCACTGCTCAAGTCCGAGGAAGACCAGAGAGATAAGAAATTAGTTGACCACTCATTCCACATTGGATGACATTTAAGAAATGTCAAATCCTGTCCTCCATGTAAAAGGTAAATAAGACACGACGATCACAAGCCAGAAACTAGGATATACTCTTGCCCTCACATTTTGCAGAATGGTTCCTCTACTCATTTAAATCTAATGTCATAGAGACTTCTTCTGTACCTGCCCTGCCTCCATTTAAAATTTCATCAACCCCTGCCCTGGCTGGGTGGCTCGGTTGATTGGAGCATCATCCTATACAACAAAAGGTTTCATGTTAGGTTCCAAGTTAGGGCATATACCTAGGATGTTGGTTTGACCCCCGGTCAGGGCGTGTATGTGAGATTCCAATCAATATTTCTCTCTCACATCAATGCTTCTCCCTCCCTCCTCTCTCTCTAAAATCAATAAAACATCTTTTTGAGTGAAGATTTCAAAAATAAAGGTGCACTCATCTCAACATTTTTAGTCTTGACTTCCTTAATCCTTTATTAGTATTAACCAAAATTTGCAATGATATTTACTTATTACCTGTTTTCGTCTGTTTCTATCTCATCTGCTAGAATGTAAGCTCCATGAGGGCAGGATGTAATAATTTCTGTCTCATTCACTACTGTATCCTTGGAATTTAGCACAGAACCTGTGACAGAGCATACACTCAATACATATTTGTTGAGTGAATGAATGGCTCTTTCCTAAGAGTGACTCAGAGGCTGGGAGAAAGATGTAAACAAATAATTGCAATATAGCGTTGGAGTAATAATATCCACAGTTGCTGAGAGCATGTTAGACTAGGAACATTATGGCATAGTGGTTAGAAGTAGTCACACTAAAGTGGGATGACCAAGGTTCAACTCCAGGTTCTGCCATTTATTCATTGGGTGACTTTTAAAAATATATATATTTTTATTATTGATCTTAGAGAGAGGGAGGGAGGAAGGGGAAAACATCAATTGGTTGCTTCCCACATGCATTGGGCAACCCAGGCTTATGCCATGATGGGAAATCAAACCCACCACTTTTTGGTGCACAAGATGATGCTGTGACCAACTGAGCCACACCTGCCAGAGCCATTGGGTGACTTTCCTAACTTCTCTAAGCCTTATTATACACAGATAGATATTCTAGTAATGACCATGTCATGGATTTTTGTGTGAGAATTAAGTAGGATACTGTTTGCCTGTCAAGTACTGGTATTAGCTATTATTAATAAAGGAAAATTGTTCCTTAGGAACAATACCAAGACTTACATGCGTTAAGATATGCAGAATGGCCCTAACCAGTTTGGCTTAGTGGATAGAGCGTTGGCCTGCAGACTCAGGGGTCCCAGGTTCGATTCCGGTCAAGGGCATGTACCTTGGTTGCAGGCATATCCCCAATGGGAAGTGTGCATGAGGCGGCTGATCGATGTTTCTCTCTCATCGACGTATCTAACTCTCTATCCCTCTCCCTTCCTCTTTGTAAAAAATCAATAAAATATATTAAAAAAAAAAAAAAGCGGAATGATGCCCTAACCGGTTTGGCTCAGTGGATAGAGTATCGGCCTGTGGACTGAAGGGTCCCAGGTTCGATTTCAATCAAGGGCATGTACCTTGGTTGGGGGCAGATCCCAGTAAAGGGTGTGTAGGAGGCAGCGGAATCAATGTTTCTCTCTCATCAATGTTTCTAACTCTATCCCTCTCCCTTCTTCTCTGTAAAAAATCAATAAAATATATTTTTTAAAAAAGATACACAGAATGAAAACAATCTTGGCCCCCTAAGGTCAGAATTAACTTTTCTAAAGTAATTACCCCTCCCTTTTATTTATCTTACCAAGATTGATTTCCATGTCTTTTCTTTGTGCAAGAAAGGTAATTGATTCTTCAGTAGAGCCTTGGTTGTACCAGGTGATGCCACAGAGACTGAGGGTAAATTTCCTGTCTTTTTTCACCACTAGAGGGCACCAAATAAGTCAAATCAATCTCTACTTGCCATTATGAAACAAGTGGTGGGTTTGATTTCCCATCATGGCATAAGCCTGGGTTGCCCAGTGCATGTGGGAAAGCACCAGTAAGCTGTTTCTGCCATTCATTCTTTTTAAAAAAAATTAATTTTAGAGAGAGAGGGAGGGAAAGAGAAACATCAGTGTGAGAAAGAAACATCAATTGGTTGCCGCCCATACATGCCCCAGACCCTCAACCTGGGTATGTGCCCTGACCAGGAATCAAACCTTTGAACCTGCGATACTTTGATGCATGGGAGAACCCTCTAACCAACTGAGCCACACTGGTCAGGATTGCCATACGTTCATTCATTCATTTTTATATAAATAAATAAATGTATCTTTATTGATTTCAGAGAGGAAGGGAGAGAGAGAGAGACAGAAACATGATGAGAGAATCATTGATCGGCTGCCCTCTGCATGCCCCCCACTTGGGGATTGTGCCTGCAATCCGGGCATGTGCTGTTGGCTGGAATCGAACCTGGGACCCTTCAGTCTACAGACCAATACTCTATCCATTGAGCCAAACTGGCTAGGGCTATACTACGTGTAGCAGTTAATAATGTGGATTTTTTCAATAGATGGAGTTACACATATGTTGATATATATGCGATTTGATATGTATGCTATTTTGTTGCATTGACAGCAAGCTTCAAAACTTTGTCAAATTTTCTGAAGGTGTTAACATCATAGATATTTTTACATTTAAAATGTTGAATTTTGTGCCAAAAAAAGAGCATCTGTGGGGAAGTTTTGAAGCTTGTTGTCAATACAATGAAATAGCATATCAAATCGCATATATATACGTATATATATACACATATATATAGCATATATTTTTTTAAAATATATTTTTATTGATTTCAGAGAGAGATAGAAACGTCAAGTATGAGAGAGAATCATTGATTGGCTGCCTCCTGCACACATCCTACTGGGGATTGAGCCTGCAACCCCAGGGCATGTGCCCTGACTGGGAATCAAACAGTGACCTCCTGGTTCATAGGGCAAGGCCTAACCATTGAGCAACACCAGCCTGGGCAGCCATTCATTCTTTTGACAAATCTTTTTGAGTACCTATTTACCAAACATCATCGGAGATTGCATATGATTATGAGCAAGACCTGTCGTCTTTATAGAATTTATAATCTTGAGCACCTACTCTGTGTTTGAGAGACCCTTTTAGACATGGAAGTTGAGGCTGGGTTCAATTTGTGATTTGTTGTTATAGTCAATTAACGATTGTCTTCCTACCCTTGGTTCTGAGCCCATGAGAATCTAGGGTCTGCTTTGTGTCAGATAGTGTGGTGGTTGCTGAGGATCCATGGATGAATAACTCAGTTTCAACCTACTCATAAACAATGTCTTACCAGCCAGGATTAAAGACATGAGGCAAGTTCTGTGGAATTTTAGTTCCTGACCTGAGAATGGAGAACCTTAAGTACACAACTCATTAACACACCGGACTGTGGGCCTCTCAGACAGGTGTATGTTTATTAGTCATCCAGCTTACAGCCATGGCTACTATGATATTTAGCATGAGTTTGTGAGTTAACCTGAGTAGCTCTGGTCTGAATGCCAGGTGTGTTTTCTAGTGAATTACTGAGGATCTACCATCTTTTGGGTCAGGGTGGGGCTATGATGAGTTTATGTGGGTGCAATGCTTTGAAGATGAACTTTCTGCCTATGTGTTTACTCATATCGTAGTCTTGTTATTAAAGGTGTCAACATCATCTCCATGTTTCCAGGTCAGCAATCTTCTCGTCCCTGAATTGAGTGGTGGAGGAGAGGAAGCTAGAACCAGTCATGCACCATCAATTTGGGAGGAGTGGCTGCATTGACTCAAACACTTCCCCTCCTCTGAAGTGAGCTCCAATTCCAGTGGTGTTTGGTCTCCAGACCCACAGAGTAGAGTTAGGAACTAGGGAATGATTCCTTAAAATACTGAGACCTCATGTCGGAGAAAAAATAAAGAGGCTCCTTTAGTGTGGACTGTGCACAGTGATTTTCTTTTAAAGAGTACAATATCGCCCTAAGCAGTTTGGCTCAGTAGATAAGCGTAGGCCTGTGGACTAAAGGGCCCCAGGTTCGATTCCAGTCAAAGGCATGTACCTTGGTTGTAGGCACATCCCCAGTGGGGGGCGTGCAGGAGGCAGCTGATCGATGTTTCTAACTATCCCTTCCTCTCTGAAAAAAAAAAAAAAAAAAATTAATAAAATATATTAAAAAATAAAATAAAGAGTACAATATCAACACTGATAAATCATGTTGATATTGTGTCCTTGATATGAGGTGATGAAAATACTATAATTTTACCTCTGTGATCTCCCCTTCCTCTCCCCGCCCTCCACTCCAAAGCCACATAACCCCAGTTTAATCATGAGAAAAACATCACATATCCTAACTGCAGGACATTCTATGACATACTTGACTAGTATGCATCAAAACTGTCAAAGTATAAAAAAACAAGTAAAGTCTTAGAAACCGTCACAGTCAAGAGGAATCTAACAAAACCTGAACACTAAGTATAGTATGGTGTCCAGGGTGAGATCTTGAAACAAAAAAAAAGGACATTAGATAAAAACTAATATGAGAAAAGACTTTAGTTAATAATATCAATATTGATTCATTAATTGTATTACACTAATGTAAGCTGTTAATTATAGGGGAAATTGGGTGCCCATGGAAAAATATGGGAACTCTCAGTACTATCTCAAGTTTTCTATAATCTAAAAGTGTTGTAAAAAGCATTCTATTAAATAATGGAGGGGGTTGTATCCAGAATATAGCTATGCCTTTATATTATTTTTTCTTTCTTTAAAGTTCCTGTTTATGGATCATTTACCATGCACCAGTCATTGCACTAAACCTTGACTATAAATGATCTCATCTAATCTTTACAATTCTTATGTTAGGTATAATTACGCCTCTTTGACAGAAGCTGATGAAAAAGAATGAGATAATATAATGTAAATGGTGGAGCCGGCATTGGAACCAAGGACCTTTCTGATCCCTAAATTCTAAGTGTTTGGCACTCTCACAGTATCCTGGCTTTTCAGGAAATGTTATCATAGTACATGCCTTCTTAAAAGATCTAAATCATGGGGAATTACTTTCAACAATAAAGATTAAAAAAAAAATCTTGGGGATTGAAGACTCTCTAGATCTCACTTTAGTCGTGACTATTTTAAGTCTCTCAGTTCCAGGTTGGACCTTCAAGCTGAAAGGATCTGTAGGGTGTCCAAGTTCGCCCACAGGACTTCATGTTACAAATGGGTAAACTGAGGGACACCCAGAGCACTTGCCCCAAATCACACAGAGGAGGAGGGATCCAAGTTCCGTCCATTTCATGATTGCTCTGCAGGGAAGAGCTAGGAACCCAGTTCAATTTCATGAGTCCTCTATTGCCCACAGCTTCCTCTTTGCAGTTTAGGGAAGTGGAAGCTGGCGCGTCTGCCTTCCCCACTTCTCAACAGAAACTGTGTCCCCCCGCGTCCCCACAATTGGGTGGCACACTGCCCCCCGAGTACACACTGGGGTGAGGGATGAACCTGCAGGAGATGTCGGGGAGGGGCCTGCAGAGAACCTGGTCTCCTGCGAGGAAGGCTCAGGAGGCCCGTGGATTCACCCAGGGGGAGGGCGCCGGCGCTCCAGGGCCGGAGGTTCCGTCCTCGGCGCGCCTTGGGAACCAGGGGTCGAGCCGCACAACCAGCGTTTCGGAGCCCAGCGCATCCCCGGAGGCCACCCTCGGCCCCACAGCTGCTTGCTCTGTAAGGGCGGGGGACGGGCGCGGGCGTCACAAAGCGCCGCCACCACGCCCGGCGGCCAAGAGGAGGGAGCGAAGTGGGGGGAGGAGGAGGAGGAGGAGGAGGAGGACGGCGACCCGGAGGGCGGAGGAGGGAGGGGCGCGCGCACGCGCACGCGCGTCTGGTCGCCACTCGCTGAGAGCCTCCCCCTCCCGGCGCGCGCCCCTCCTCCCTCTCTCCCTCCCTCCTCCCTCTCGGCTCCGTCGCTCCCGTGGCGCGAGGCGCTCTCTCTCCTCCTCCTCCTCCTCCTCCTCCTCCTCCTCCTCCGCCGCCGCCGCCGCCGCCCCTCCCCCCACGCCGCCGCCGCCGCGAGACCCCCGCGCGCCGCGCTCCCCCCGCCCTTCGGCCCCGCGCGCCCTCCGGCCCCGGCGGCCGCGGCGGCCCCAGAGAAGAACGAGAGGGCGAGCGAGCGCGGCGCTCCCGGGCCGGCCTGGCCCCCTCTCCTCACCGTCGCCGGCCCTCCGCCGCCTTTCTCCGCTTCCACCTTTTCTCCTCTCCCCCCCAAGTTGAGGCCCCCTCCGGGGGGAGAGGACCGGGACCGGGACCGGGAGTGAATTCCCCGAACTCCTTCAGCCTCTCCCCGCACCTGGCCCCAGTGTGAGGAGAAGGGCCCGGCCCGGCCCGCGTCGTGTGTGAGGAGCACCCGGGCCGGCCCACGGGCCGACTTGGGCCTGGTCCGGCCCGCCGGGTGTGTGAAGACCGGGGCCCGGAGCGGCCCGGCCCGAGGGCAAGCCGAGGGGAGGGGCCTGGTCCGGCTCGGCCGGTGCGTGAGGACTGGGGCCCCGGCCCGGCGCCGCCTCCGCCGCCGCCGCCGCGATGGCCCAGCAGCAGATGACCAGCTCGCAGAAGGCCCTGATGCTGGAGCTCAAGTCCCTGCAGGAGGAGCCGGTGGAGGGCTTCCGGATCACCCTGGTGGATGAGTCCGACCTCTACAACTGGGAGGTTGCCATCTTCGGACCCCCCAACACCCTCTACGAAGGCGGCTACTTCAAGGTACTCCCAGCCCTTCCCAGACCAGGCTTCCCCCGCGGAGGCCCCGCTCGCCGCCGCTCTCGGCAGTTTTCGGGGCCGAGAGGGAGCGGAGGGGGCGCCTCACCTCCGCAGCCCCCTCCCCCCACCGGTGGAGGCAGGAAGGCCTCGCTCGCCCGGAGCCTTTTCTTTGTCCTGGGGGTGGGGGCGGGAGGCCGGACTGCACCGGGAAATGGGGGAGCCTCTCGGGCTAGGGCAGTGGCGACCCGGGGAGGAGGGGGGCTGTCTTTGTTTTGGTTTGTTTCTTCTGCTGAGGGTGCGAGGGGGGAAAAGGTGGCTTGTCTTTCCCCTGCCGTCCTCCCATCAGAACCATCCTCGCGCCGGCTGGAACTGCCCCAGAGGGCAGAGTGACCTGCACTTATTGGATTGGACCTGGCTTTTTTGGGAGGGTGAGGGTTGGGGGTCCGGGGGAGTGGTATCAGCCTGTCATTCCAGGGGCAGCCTGGCGACCTGACATTGGGAGGATGTGATGGGCTTCGGCCGAGGATGGTTTCAACTTTGCCTTCCAGGGGGCGGCCATGGAGAACAGGAGCCTGGGGGTGGTAAACAAGGGTCGCTGCTTTTGTCTCGCCTTTCTGCGCTGGAAGGAACTTGGACGTAGCCCCCCTTTTGTCCTCATTCTCTATTTACTTGTGTTTCAAAATGCCCTTTGTCCTCACCCTGCCCCCAACTTTACAGGCTTGTTGTTGTTGTTGTTGTTTTGTTCCGACGTGTAGACATACCCACCAAGGGTGGAACTCATGTAGGGAGATTGAGAGTTTCCCACTTTAGGGAGACGAAATTGAAACCTTTTGCCCAGGTGGCTAAGTAGCAAATGGGTGGTCGGTCTCACGGATGAAAAGTGGCATCTCAGGTGAGACGGTTTCATGGAGTAGAGAGTGACCCATACACATTTGTTTCCTAGGACTTTAGGACAGTCTTGAATCTGCTGTTTTGTTGTTGTTGTTTTTAATTTTATGGTAGATAACTTGGAAATACTGAGGTGGTTGTTTTTCTGTTTTGTTTAATTTCTTACTATTTTTGAAGGGACCACTCACAAATTGAAGGTTGAACATTTTAAATGGTGGGTACGGAGAGATCGAGGGAAATGGTTGTTTAGGAATCCGTTTAGTTTTTTTATTTCCAAAATTAAGTAAAATAAAGCAGTGAGTCAAACGTTTGTTTTGAAGGGAGGTGCTATCTTGGCAAAAGTTTTAAATGAGTATCTTAAGTCATGGGGTGTATTTTTAGGACTACCTAATTACTTTTGTTTTTTTTACCCTTATAATGGTGGAAGACTCAGATTCAGGCTTGAATTTCGGTCAACTTTGTAGAAAAATGTGAATAATCAATAGGGGAATGTTTAATATTCAGGCCTGTGATAGTTACCGAATACAAAATAACCCAGTAAAAGCACATTTTTAGAAAACTGTGTAAAAGCAGTACCCTTAAAACTGTTTGCCTTTTGTGGTCACCACACTATACTTTTTCAGATGCAAACATTTAATATCGCTAAATAAACATACAGGTTATTAATTGAGGAATATTCTCTTATCAAGTATACATTTTGTTTATAGTTGCACAAAATGGAATTTATATAACCTATAGCAGAGCATTATTTAGCAAATTTTACTGGCCAAATTTAGTGGAGTAAAGTTTATTTCCAAAAAAGGATTGTTTCCCAAAAAGTATCATTGATAGTCAAGGTAAATGTGCACTAGTTAGGATAATCTCACTCCAATGGAATTTGTTAAAAAAATTAAGTGTTTTCAAATTGTAATTTTTTTTTGCTTAACTGTGAAAGGAGTGTAGAGAGCTCTCTCAGTTTGGAATAGGTAGTATATAAAGAGGACTTCATGTAGCTTATACTGATTTAAATTAAATGGGTATTAATTTTAGTCTTATTTAAAAAGAATGGTTTAATCTCCAGTTTTGTTGTGTTAGATTTCTTTATCTGTGTGTTTTACCTTTAATTGTAACATAAAAATGTATGAAAATTCTTAAAAACATATTTTATGTTTTAGTCTTGTGTGAGAATTTTGTTCAATTTCATTTTCTTCCACTTTTTTCCTTATTGTGTGTATGGCGTTTTACCCCAAAATCCTTCACTGGAAACAGGCAAATTTATGGTCATGAGCAGGTAACACTAGTGATAAGTTTTAAACCATTGTTTTTATTTCATTGCTTTTGTCTTAAAACAAGGCTTTTAGTGTGTTCCATTACAGTTGCGGTTAAAAGTTGGCATAGTCCGGCCAGTATGGCCCAGTGGTTGAGAATTGACCTATGAACCAGGAGGTCATGGTTCCATTCTTGTCAGGGCACACGTGGTGTTGCCGGGTCAATCCCCAATGTGGGCTGTGCAGGAGGCAGCTGATCAGTGATTCTCATCATTGATATTTCTCTCTCTCTCCCTCTCCCTTTTTCTCTGAAATCGTAAAAATATATTTGAAAAAGAAAAGGTTGGCACATAACTTTTCCTACCACTATTCTCCCATATCAAATTATAGTCCTTCAACATTTAGTATAATTTATTTTTCAAGTTAAATGCTTTTCTCTATTTTGCATAATAGTTCTTGAAGGCAGTGGGACTGTTAGTGATTCTTTTTAAAATTTTAATATTTTATTTATTTTAGAAGGGAGGAGGGAGAGAAAAAGAAAAAGAGAAAGAAACCAATTTGTTGTTTTACTGATTTATGATTCTCGTATGTGACCATGGCATATTGGGACCTACCTGGCCTGGCCTCTGTTAGTCATTCTTTAAATTTTTTCATAATATAACTCTTTTAACTTTTTTGTATTAGTAGGCTTCTGTTTTAACTTGGGCATCTGTTGTGCTAGAGACTTGTGGGACCTATATTTCACAATTTTTTGATTCATCCTGCTTTTATTATTATTATTTTTGAAATCTAGAGTCAGTCTGATTCTTAGCTTTGGGGGGGAATAGGCAGAGATAGTTTCTTGTGTCTGTTTTCAGCTTTTTTTTTTTTTTTTAAATTGATTTCAGAGAGGGAGAGAGAGAGAAACATCAGTGAGAGAGAATCATTGATCATCTGCTCCTGCACGCCACTAGTGGGGATTTGAGCCTGCAACCCAGGCATGTGCCCAGACCAGAAATGGAACCGTGTCCTCCTGATTCATAGGTCAGTGCTCAGCATTGAGCCACACCTGCCTGGTGGTAATTCTCACCCGAGGATATTTTTCCCTTGATTTTTAGAGAGAATGGAAGGGACGGGGAAAGACAGAGAACCATTGATATGTGTGTGAGAGACATATTGGTTGGTTGCTTCCCGCATGTGCCCCACCAGGGCTGGGATCCAGTCTGCAACATAGGTATGTGCCCTTGACCGGAATCAAACCTGGGACCCTTCAGTCTACCGGCCACCACTCTTATCCTCTGAACCAAACTGGGCAATACTAACTTTTCAAAAAAACTTCTGGTAGTGATCTTAACTTAGTGTGGCTGCTTTGGTCTAGAATCTCTTTGGAGCTCCTGCATTAATTATCTAAAAGCATGATAACTGAGTCTAGAGATCAGAAAGTGAGAGTGCCTCTTCATAATGTGCATAACATAAAAGTTTAAATGAAACAAAGTTTAAAGTATATTGCCCAGCATGGCTCATTGGTTGAGTGTCAACCAGGAAGAGGTCAGAGTTCGATTCCTGGTCCGGGCACATGCCAGGGTTGTGAGCTCAATCCCCAGTGTGAGGCGTGCAGGAGGCAGCCGATCAATAATTCTCTGTCATCATTGATATTTCTCTCTCTTCCTCTACCTTCCGCTCTGAAATTAATAAGATATAAAGTATATGTGTTTGTGTGTGTATATGTGTGTGTGTGTATGTATGTATATATATGTGTATGTGTATATATATATGTATGTGTTTGTGTGTGTATATGTGTGTGTGTGTGTATTTATTTATTTCAGAGGCCTCCTGCACTCCCCACATTGGGGATTGAGCTCACAACCCTGGTGTGTGCCCTGACTGGAATCGAACCGTGACCTCCTGATTCATAGATTGACACTTAACCACTGAGCCATGCAGGTTAGGCAAAAAATATATTAAAAAAAAAAAAAAAAAAGTACAGCAGTGAACTTTTTGTAGTTTTGATTTCTTTCAGTAATCTGATTGAGGGTATAAAATATAGGTGTGTTCCATTTTTACAATACTCTACAAACTGATAACTTAGAAAGTATTTGTTATATTCTGAAAGTTTTCCTTAAGAGCTTTTAAATTTAATTTAATTTTTAAAAAAATATAGTTTATTGATTTTTTACAGGGAGGAAGGCAAAAGGATAGAGGGCTAGAAACATCAGTGAGAGAGAAACATTGATCAGCTGCCTCCTGCACAACCCCCACTTGGGGATGTGCCTGCAACCAAGATACATGCCCTTGACTGGAATCGAACCTGGAACCCCTCAGTCTGCAGGCCGATGCTCTATCCACTGAGCCAAACAGGTCAGGGCTACTTTAATTTTCTTATTGATTTCAGAGAGAAAGGGAGAGGGGGAGAGAGATAGAAACATCAATGATGAGAAAGAATCATTGATTGGCTGCCTCCTGCATGCCCCCTACTGGGGATTGAGCCCTCAACCTGGAATGTGCCCTTGACCAGAATTGAACCCAGGACTCTTCAGTCTGCAGGCCGATGCTCTATCCACTAAGCAAAACTGGCTAGGGCAATAGGGGCTTCTTTATATCAGATTTAAGAATGATTTATATTAAAGAAACTCTTCAATAATTTTTTAAAATAAAGGGTTGCATAATTTTCATTTGTTCTAGCAGAAATGAATCTGTTTTCTGCACTCCTCCCCAAAACTCCAAAGTTAATACTTGGTCTGGTGGTGTCCTTCAGATTATAGAATACTCTTATTTTATGACTAATTCTTTTTAAAAAATATATTTTTATTTCAGAGAGGAAGGGAGAGGGAGGGAGATAGAAACATCAGTGATGAGAGATTGGCTGCCTCTTGCACACCCCACACTGGGGATCGAGCCCACAACCTGGGCATGTGCCCTGACTGGGAATTGAACCTTGATCTCCTGGTTCATATATTGACACTCAACCACTGAGCCACACCAACCAGGCTGACTCTGTAATTCTTAATATGTAGTTGAAACAGTTCTTTTAAGGAAGTGATTTTTAGTCTTCCTGGTATATGGATCCTTTTGTAAAATAGAAATTTCTCTGGAATAAATAGACACGTGTAAACTAGTTTCTATGCATTTTCAGAGGCTAAGTTAATCCTTTTTAGAGGATTTGATAGGTAACATAATAGTTTTAAAATTATAAAAATAATGCTATTTTAAAAACAATTGTATGATGAGTTAGTTAAAATTTCTTTTTTATTTTTTCTTCAATCACTCTTAGAGCTTTTACCTTTTCTAGAAGTTGAAATGGTTTTAAGTGAATTAAGACAACATTGTAAATTGAAACATAGTTAATGTCCAATTATTTTTTTTTGGCACTAAATGTAATTTTAATGTTGTTCGTGTCCCTCCCCCCTCCCCCCCCCCAGTGCAAATATAGTATTTTTTTTTCTTTTTTACAGAGAGGAAGGGAGAGGGATAGAGAGTTAGATACATTGATGAGAGAGAAACATCAATCAGCAGCCTCTTGTACCCCCCCCACTGGGGATGTGCCCGCAACCAAGGTACATGCCCTTGACGGAATGGAACCTGGGACCCTTAGGTCCGCAGGCTGACGCTCTATTCACTGAGCCAAACCGGTTAGGGCAGCAACTCAGTATTTTATAGATGATGCTTTTACAGTATTAAGTTGACTCCAAGATGCATATTTATCTAGTTTTTAACTTCTCTGAAATTGGGCTGTGTCTTTGAAGCCACAAAGTCATACAGTTGCTATTAGTCTGGTGGCACTTGTGACCTAATTGTGAGAGAACCCTGCACTGAAACCTGATATTTTCATTGTTCTTCCTTTTTTAAAAAAGTTTATTGTTGATATTACTGGTTTTGGAGAGAGCGGAATGGAGTGGGAGAGATAGAGGAGATAGACACATTGATGAGAGTGAAAAATCACTGATGGACTGCCTCCTGCATGCCCCCTACTAGGATTGAGCCTGCAACCTGGGCATGTGCCCTTGACTGGAATCGAACCTGGTACCCTTCATTCCACAGGCTGATACTCTGTCCACCAAGCCAAACCAGCTAGGGCTCATTTTTTTTATTGATTTTAAAGAGGGAGGGAGGGAGGGAGGAAGAAACATCAATTTGTTGTTCTATTTATCCATGCGTCATTCATAGATTTCTTCTTATATGTGCCCTGACAAGGGATTAAACCCAAAACCTTGGTGCATCCTGAGAATGTTTCAGTCAACTAAGTGACTCGGCCAGGACTTCTGATAATTAAAAAAAGTATATATATATATCATTGATTTTTTTTTTTTACAGAGAGGAAGAGAGAGGGATAGAGAGTTAGAAATATCAATCAGCTGCCTCCTGCACATCCCCTGGGGATGTGCCCACAACCAAGGTTCATGACCTTGACTGGAATCGAACCTGGGATCCTTCAGTCCACCAGCCGATGTTCTGTCCACTGAACCAAACCAGTTAGGGCTGGTAATTTTTTTAAAAATATATTTTATTGATTTTTCACAGGGAGGAAGAGAGAGGGATAGAGAGATAGAAACATGGATGAGAGAGAAACATTGATCAGCTGCCTCCTGCACACCTCCCACTGGGGATGTGCCCGCAACCAAGGTACATGCCCTTGACCGGAATCCAACCTGGGACCTTTCAATCCCCAGGCCAATGCTCTATGCACTGAGCCAAACCGGTCAGGGCAGGGCTGGTAATTTTTGAAAAATACTAGCATCAGTGCTTAAATTTGATAATAAGGATTCTTATATTTTTTTAATAAGAGAAAGTTTGTTTAGAAAGTCACTGGGATAGAAGAAATGGCCTCAGGAAAGAAGTTATAGAGGCAAAAAAAGGGATGTAGCTTAGGAGAGAGAAGAAAAGGTAATGTGCCTTCTTTCTCCTCAGTAGGGAAGAGGAGAGGAATAGGAAAAGGTGAGAGTTTGCTCTTGAGAGGGAAAACGCCAATAAGGATTATTCTTGAACAAGGGATTTGGGCCTTAATACTTTCTTTGCAGCATGTTAATTCCTGTTTCAGAGATTTGTGTTAGTAAACAGTATTTATTTATTTTTAAAATATATTTTATTGATTTCAGAGCTGAAGGGAGGGGGGAGAGGTAGAGAGAGGGGAGAGAGAGAGAAAGAAGCATCAATGATGAGAGAGAATCACTGATTGGCTGCCTCCTGCATGCCCCACATTGGGGATTGAGCCTGCAATCTGGGCTTGTGCCCTGACCAGAATTGAACTGTGACCTACTGGTTCATAGGTTGACGCTCCCACACTGAGCCATGCTGGCTGAGCTATATTGTTTTAAAGTAAATCTCAGACAACATATCTTTTCATCTCTAAGTGCTGAAGTCTCTAAGAGTTAAGGATTTTAGTCTCCCACTTGTTAAATAAATATTAACTCTTTCATATTATCAAACTGGGGGCCCAGTACATGAATTCGTGCACCTTGAAAGGAACTGTGGGCCGGGAGGCTGCAGTAGGCACAGGGGCAAGTCTCGGCCCATCATCCGTACCCTGCCTGGCTCCCAGTCCCCTGTCTGCTGGCAGCCCTGCACCTGACGCCACTGAGCGATTGGGGCCAGCGCCGGCAGCGGATGCGAGCAGCCAGTGGATGCGAGCAGCGGCTGCTGTCCTGATCGCCCCTCAGGAGCAGGGGGAAATGGAGTAGCCCTTAGGGGTGATTAGGGCTGGCAGCCACCGTTTGCACCCACTGATGGCATTGAACGATTGGGGCTGGCGCCAGGTACTGGCAGTGGGTGCAAGTGGTGGCTCCGGTGCCAGCAGCAGTGGATGCAAGCAGGGCTGGCTCTGGCAGCAGGTGCAAGCACCAGGTAGGACTACAGTGTGCAGGAGCAAATAATTTTCAGTAACCACCAGAGCTCTCCCCGATGGCAGCAACCGGCGCCCTGCCTTGGTCTGGCACCCCCACTCACCTCCGCCATCCCGCAGTGGCCGATGCCTGCCATGTTCTGCGCATGTCCTCTGGTGGTCAGCATACATCATAGCGACTAGTTCGGTTGTTCCACCGTTTGGCCTATTTGCATATTAACCTTTTATTTTATAGGATTCTATAGGATACCCCATTGGTGTTTAGATCTACAGTTGTCTCATAGATATACTTTTAATTTGAATCAGGATCCAAAATGAAGCTCACAGTTGCATTTATTTGATATGCCTCTTGAGACTTTCTTAATTGATAGATTTCCCTTTCTCCTTTCTCCTGTTTAAAACAATTTAAAAAACCCAGCTTCATTGAAGTATAGTTCACATACCATATAATCCATCCATTTAAATGTACAACTCAGAGTTTTATAGTATACTAGAGGCCCAGTGCACGAAATGTATGCATAGGGGTGGGGACTCCACTCAGCCCATTGTGTGGACATTTGGGTTTTTCCCTCTCCAATCCAGGATTCCTCAGGGGATGTTTGACTGCTGGTTTAGGCCTGATCCTGGGGATCCTAAATAGGCAGTCAGACATCCCTCTCACAATCCTGGACCGCTGGCTCCTAATTGCTCACTTGCGTACTGCAGTCCTGCCCTGCGCTTGCACCTGCTGCTAGCGCCAGCCCTGCTTGCATCTGCTGCTACTTAGTCTCCCCTAACGGCCCCTCCTCTTCCCCCCCCCCGGCCTGGTTGCCCCTAACCGTCCCCCCCCTGCTGGCCTGGTCACCTCCAACTGTCCCCTGCCCCCTAGTGGCCTGGTTGCCCCCAACTGCCCCTCCTGCTGTCTTGGTTCCCCTAACTGCTCCTCCACCGGCCTGGTTGCCTACAACTGCCCCTCTGCCGGCCTGGTCGCTCCCATGAAGCCTGCTGTCCAGTCATTTGGTTGCCCCTCACTAACCCCCCCTGCTGTCCTGGTCGCCCCATGCAGCCTGCTTGTTCATTTGTTTGGTTGTCTCTCACTAACCTCCCTGCCGGTCTGGTCATAGACAGCCATCTTGTGAGGGCATGAGGGTTAGTTTGCATATTACCTCTTTATTATATAGGATAGGATAAGTGGACTCATATGGTTTTATGTGAATGGCTTTCATTTAGATAATATCAAATTAATATATGTTGTGGCATGTATTTTTATTAAATAATGTTGCATTGTATGGACATTTGGGTTTTCCACTATTTGGCTATTATAAATAATACTGATGTGAACATTTGTGTGCAAGTTTCAGTGTGGGCATGTTTTCATTTCTGTTGGGTATTTACCTAGGAATAGAATTACTGGGTCATATGACAACACTTGAGGAACTGCCAGACTGTTACAAAGTGGCTGTACCATGTTACATTCTTACTAGCAGTGTATAGTGCTTCTAATTTATTTTCATTTTCACCAACACTTGTTTACTCTTTTTAAAAATTTTTATTATTGGCATTTGAATGTATTTAATTGCTTAACTGTTGTCTTCAGTTTTAAGGAATTCACTATTGGACTGGTTATAATTATATTTTTTTACAAACTAAAGGATATTATAATAGTACTGAAAGTAATGGAAAGTTACTATATTTCTAACACTGGAGGTTACCAATGGAAAGTTTTAGTCCCAAACTTTTATTTTTTATTTATTTATTTTTATTTTTAAAAATATATATTTTATTGATTTTTTTGCAGAGAGGAAGGGAGAGGAATAGAGAGTTAGAAATATCGATAAGAGAGAAACATCGATCAGCTGCCCCCTGCACGCCCCCTACTGGGGATGTGCCCGCAACCAAGGTAAATGCCCTTGACCGGAATCGAACCTGGGACCCTTGAGTTCGCAGGCTGACGCTCTATCCACTGAGCCAAACTGATTAGGGCTATTTTTTAAATATTTTACTGATTTTTTACAGAGAGGAAGGAAGAGGGATAGAGAGTCAGAAACATTGATGAGAGAGAAACATCAATCAGCTGCCCCCTGCACACCCTATACTGGGGATGTGCCTGTAGCCAAGGTAGATGCCCTTTACTGGAATTGAACCTGGAACCCTTGAGTCTGCAGGTCGACGCTCTAGCCACTGAGCCAAACTGGTCAGGGCCCAAACTTTTAGTTACCTATTTTTCCACATTATTTCTTTGCTGCTTTAATTCTTATATATTTTATTTATTGATTGATTTTAGAGAGAGAGACAGAGGAAGGGGGGAACAACGTCCATTTGTTGCTCCACTTATGCATACATTCATTGGTTGGTTGTTGTCCTGACCAGGAATTAAAGCTGTAACCTTGGCGTTTTGGAGGATTCTTTAACGAACTAAGCCAGCCAAGGTTCTGTTTTAATTCTTTTTTTCTTTTTCTTTTTTTAAAGTATTTTAGAGAGAAACACACACCATGCTTCTCTTTCTCCGTTTCTCCCCATCCCTTCTACTCTTTCTAAAAATCAATGGAAAGAATGTCCTCGAATGAGGATTAACAACAAGTTTCTGAAATTATGAAAAGTCACCTGTAATGGATGATACTGTTCAGAAATAATTAGCCTAACTGGTTTGGCTCAGTGGATAGAGCATCAGCCTGCAGACTCAATGGTCCCAGGTTCTATTCCAGTCAAGGGCATGTACCTTGGTTGCGCGTATATCCCTAGTAGGGAGTGTGCAGGAAGCAACTGATCGATGTTTCTTTTCTCTCTCATTGATGTTTCTAACTCTCTATCCCTCTCCTTTCCTATCTGTAAAAAATCAATAAAATCTATTAAAAATAATTTTAAAAATATTTTTTCTTCTGAAATTGCTATATTTTGTTTAAAATACTAGATACTGTGTATTTATTTTATGTATATATTTAAATGTATTTTTATTGATTTCAGAGAGGGAGAGAGAGAGAAACATCAATGATGAGAATCATCCATCCACTTCTTCCTGCATACCCCCCTCCCCCACTGGGGATCAAGCCCACAACCCAGGCATGTGCTCTGGCACCTGAATTGATCCATGACCTCCTGGTTCATAGGTTAACACTCAGCCAGCTGGGCTGTGTAGTCATTTTTTAAAAACAACATATTTTGAACACTTCCTCAGCTATCTATTATTTAATCTTTTCTCTTTTGTTGGATTTGGAGATTCAGTTTAGAATTTAACACATTTTCATATGTATATTTGTGTATTTTTCACATAAGTTTCTGGTCCTAGATATATTGGATGAAGAGTTACGAGTACCTACATAACATATTTAGAGAAGATATTATGAACTTGTTTTGACAAAGCATAGCAGTAAAAATGCCAGTTTTCTGGAGGACAAGGAAACTACAAAAGAGGTGGCTACTATGGCCTTAGTTTTTAAAAATTGTGTATGAAAAGTTAAAGGAGCTAGAATAACCAAAACAATTTTGAAAAAGGATAAATTTGAAAAACTCACTATATGTAATTTTAATATGTAATGTAAAACTATACTAATCATGACAGTGTGGTGGCCCTGGCTGGTTCGGCTCAGTGGACAGGGCATTGACCTGAAGACTGAAGAGTCCTGGGTTTGATTCTGGTCAAGGGCACATGCCCAGGTTTTGGGCTCGGTTCCAGGAGGGGGCATGTAGGAGGCAGCCTATCAGTGATTCTCTTTCATTATTGATGTTTCTCTCTCTCTCTCCCTCTCCCTCCCTCTCCCTTCCTCTCTGAAATCAATAAAAATATTTTTTAAAAAAGATAGTGTGGTGTATTGGCTAAAGGAACAGAATAGAGAGCCAGAAATAGACTTACAAAATATAGTCAACCAGTTTTTGTTTTGTTTTTTACAAAGGTGCAAAAGGCACCTTTAAATCAGTGGAGAAAGGCAGTGTTTTCAACATGTGGTGTTGTAATACTGTGCATCCATATGTAAAAATGTGAGCCTCAATCTGTAACATCATATACAAAATTTAATTGAAAATAGATCATAAACCTAAATGTAAAACATAAAGTAGTAAAAACCCTGAGAAGAAAGCATTGGAAAAAGTCTTCTTGACCTTGGGTTTAGTAAAAAGCTCTTAGATATATAGTACCAAAAACATGATCTATGAAAGAAAAAATTTGATGTGAACTTCATCAAAATTTAAAACTTTTTTCCCCAAATATTTATTTTTATTGATTTCAGAGAGGAAGGGAGAGGGAGAGAGAAACACCAATGATGAGAATCGTTGATTAGCTGCCTCCTGCATACCCCCTACTGGGGATCGAGCCTGCAACCCAGGTATGTGTCCTTGGCCGGACACAACTTTTGCCCTGACTGGTTTGGCTCAGTGGATAGAGCGTTGGCCTGCGGACTCAAGGGTCCCAGGTTCGATACTGGTCAAGGGCATGTACCTTGGTTGTGGGCACATCCCCAGTAGGGGGCATGCAGGAGGCAGCTGATCGATGTTCCTAACTCTCTATCCCTCTCCCTTCTTCTCTGTAAAAGATCAATAAAATATATTTTTTAAAAAGTTTAAAACTTTTTATGTGATGGTCATAGCAAAATAATTAAAAGACAAGCCATGAACTGGAAGAGAATATATTTGTATTGAGAAAAAGGACCTGGCTGCAGAATTTATGAAGAACTTAAAAAAAAAACCCAACCGATTTATAAAATGGGTGAAATACTTGAACAAGCATTTCACTAAAGATATTTGAATGACATAAAAGCACATGCAAAGATAAAGATGCTCATTAATCATTAGGAAAATGCAAAGTAAAGCCACAGTGAAGTACTATTTACATAACCTTTTAGAATGGATAAAATATTGTACTGATAGTACTGAGTGTTGGTGAGGATGAGGATTAACTGGAACTTTCATAACATATGTCAGGTGAGAATGCAGTTTATTAAAAAGTTAAATATACAGTTACCATATGCTTCAATAATGCCACTTCTAAGAATTTGTCATAGAGCAATACAAGCTTGTGTAAATACTAAGTTTACACAAAAGTGTGAATGTAAATATTTATAGCAGCACTATTCATAATTGTCCAAACTGGAAACAACCCAAATGTCCATCAGTGGATGAATGTATAAGCAAACTGTTATCTCTATATTACCAAGTGCTATTCAGTAATAAAAGGGAACCAACTGTTAATACATCAGTAACGTGGATGAATATCAAAGGCATTATGGCAGTCTCATAAGATTACATTCTGAATGAGTCCATTTAGCTAACTCTCTGGAAAGACAAAATGTACTTGTAAATACAGAGAACCAGATCAGTGGTTTCCAGAGGTTTGGGGTAGAGGGAGAGTTTGACTACAAAGGGCAGTGTGAGTGAGTTCTTTGGGGGTGTTGGGCTTGTTTTGTATTTATGGTGGTGGTTACAAGAATCTATGTACATGCAAACTTATAAAAGTGTACACCAAGCCCTGGCAAGTGTCAGTGGTTAGAGATTTGGCCTGCACACAAAGGGTCTCAAGTTTGACTCCCTGTCAAGGGTACATGCCTGGGTTTCAGATTCGATCCCCTGCCTTGGTAGGGGTGCTTGTGAGAGGCAATAAATTGATGTGTCTTTTCTCTATCCCCTACACTCTCTCTAAAAATCAATGAAAAAAATACCCTCGGTGAGGATTAACAACAAAAAGCATACACCACAAATGTGAATATTGCCCAGCAGGTATGTCTTAGTGGTTGAGCATCAACTTGTGAACCAGGAGGTCACTGTTCAATTCTTGGTCAGGGGCACCTGCCCCGGTTGCAGGCTCGATCCCCAGTGTGGGGTGTGCAGGAGGCAGCCGATCAATGATTCTTGAGAGCATCATTGATGTTTCTACTTCTCATTCCCCCTCTCCCTTCTCTGAAAACAACAAAAACACATTTTTAAAAAAGAAAATGAGCCCTAACCGGTTTGGCTCAGTGGATAGAGCGATGGCCTGCGGACTGAAGGATCCCAGGTTCAATTTCCATCAAGGGCATGTACCTTGGTTGTGGGCACATCCCTAGTAGAGAGTGTGCAGGGAGGCAGCTGAATCAATATTTCTCTCTCATTGATGTTTCTAACTCTCTACCCCTCTCCCTTCCTCTTTGTAAAAAATCAATAAAATACATTTTTAAAAAGTGAATATTTTGCTATATAAATTTAAAAAGTAAAAAAAAGCAGATTTAATAAAGTTTTGTCAGTTGTGCTTCAATAAAGCTGATAAAATAAAATAAAAAAATTCTAAAAGGAAAAAGGTTATTTAAAAAAATGCAGAATGGCTTTGTTATATTTTCTGAGTACTACTTAGATGCACCTATTTCTGAGGTTAAATTAACTAATAAGCAAAAGGGAGTTCACTGTCATGGACTTTAAAAAGAAGCTACTTACCTATTGTTGGTTTGGCTCAGTGCTTAGAGTGGCAGCCAAGGACTTAAGGGTCGTGGATTCGATTTTGGTCTAGGGTGTGTACCTCAGTTGCAGGCTTGATCTTTGCCCCAGTCGGGGTCCATGCAAGAGGCAACCAATCAATGTGTCTCATATCAATGTTTCTCCCTCTGCCTCTCCCTCTCCCTTCCACTTTATTTAAAAAAAAAACAGCCCCTGGTTACGATTAAAAATCCTATCCTATGTAATAAAAGAGAAACATGCAAATTAACCGTCCCTCCGCCACGCTCAAGCCACTCCCACAAGCCAATTGGAGTGACTATGCAAATTAACCTGACAAAGATACACAGGTGTCAAGTGTCCCAGGAGGTGATGGTGGCCACAGTCACAGGTTCCCAGGACCATTGCCGGCCTGGGAGGGTAGGCCTGCCGTGCCAAGCCATGCCCGCAGGCTCCCAGGACCTATGTCGGCCCGGGGAGGTGAGGCCATAGCCACGCTCCTGGGACTTTCACTGGTTGGGAAGGTGAGGTGCCTGTGCCTAGCCACAACCATGGGATCCTGGGACCTTGCTGGTGGAGAGCGGGAGGTTTGGAGGACTTAGCAGAGCAGGAGACCGCTGGATATAGAGCAGAGTGAGAGAGGGCAGCTTGGAGGGTGTGGCTCCCTCTGTCACACCAGGTTCCTCATCACAGTTGTGGAAACTGACAGCAGGGAAGAGGAAGTCCCACCCCCACAGAATCAGCCATTGGTCAGACAGCTCTCAGTGGCCTGACAGCCAGGACTCATTCACCTGCATCTCAGACTGGGATAGTAGAGAGGTGGGACTATGTCTAAAGAACAACTGTTGATACAATATGTAGCTCTGCAGCCAAAAGATGCGGTGTTATTGACAGAAAGTGTCTGCAGAGCAGCGTGCGTCTGATCTTGAAAGAAGGCGGCGCCTGCGACAGGATGTATCTGACCACCAACTACTGGAAAAATGTCACTCTGATGCTGAAAAACACTGGTGTTATCCACAAAATGTCTAAAGACCAATGTGCCTTTGAAGTTGAAAGAAGGCGGTGGCGACGATAGACTATGTCTAGAGAACAGTCATCAACAAGTAACTTACCAATACCGGTAGGAACTGCCTTCTCAGCGAAAATGGAGTACATGAGGATGCAATTCTTGAACATAGTTGTTGCGGAATGACTGTCCAATGTGAATTTTGCCTATCACTAAATTTCTTTGATGAAAAACCATCTGATGGGAAATTTACTCGATGTTGTAGCAAAGGCAAAGTCTGTCCAAAAATTAGACATTTTCCAGATTACCCAGCATATTTAAAAAGATAAATGACAAACAAAGATCCTGACAGTAAAAATTTCATGGAAAATATTCATTCCATAAATAGTTCTTTTGCCTTTGCTTTCATGGGTGCAAATATTGCATTGCCATCAGGATATGGCCATACTGTTTTAGAATACACGAACAAGTTTATCACCATACTGGAACTTTACATCTTTTGGATGGTGTTTCTTGGAAGTTTGCTCAACTCTATATAGCTGAAGCTACAAGTAAAAGATTAGCAATGCCAGAAAACCAGGGCTGCTTAGAAAGACTCATGATTAACATCAACAACTTCATGCATAAAATAAATGAATTAACAAAATCGTACAAGATACTACATGAGATAGAAAAGGAAGCCCAGTCTGAAGCAGCAGCAAAGGGTATTGCTCCCACAGAAGTAACAAAGGCAATTAAATATGATCGTAACAGTGACCCACGTAGATATAATTCTCCCCGTGTAACTGAGGTTGCTGTCATATTCAGTAACGAAGATGGAGTACCTCCTTTTGAAAGGGATTTGCTCATTCGTTGTAAACCAGATCCCAGTAATCCAAATGCCACTAAAATGAAACAAATCAATATCCTGTTTCCTATTAGATGCAGTGACATATCCTATTCTTTTTCCACA
>PVJC01004980.1:0-61118 GCA_004026665.1 Murina feae
TCTATTCCCTTCTGCTCTCAACAAACCCTAAAATCTAGAAGTGGCCACCTGTGCAAAGATACAAACAGTTCTAAAAGCACCCCTTCAGTTCCAGTTCAAAAAAGAACAAATGGAACTCCTAACACTCAAAGATTGTGATGATTTCTCTTTTAATTTTTCTCTACCCTCTCTAGTCCTGGTTCTCAAGCAACCCTATGGAGGTCATGACCTCAGCAGCAAGAAAGCCAAGGCCGTCAAAATTCCAGCGAAGGGCCACCTTCCTCTCCAACCTGTGAGCTGCAGTTTGGAGAGTGAGGCACCCTCTCACCCATTTGCTCTTTTCTCTCACTCTCTGGCCACCTGCTACTTGACCTAAGATAAACATGCATTTTTTTGGGAATCACACAGCAGAGCAAGATAGCTCAAGCACACACTTTCTTACCACAGGATTAAAAGGAACCAGCAGGCATCAGGGAGATGCAGAGACTGCTGAGATCCACATCAAGCTCTTAGGAAAGATTCTGGCTCACTTATGAGTTCTACATGCATAGACCTGACCCTAATCAACAAACTAAAGATTGTGAAAACTGAACTAAAACACAAGAAAATACCAGATCCTAGCATAGTCACTGTATTAATTTCCTACTGTACATTAGCAAATGCGTAGTTTGTAACACATTTTTTTCCTTGCCGTTTTGGTGGTCAGAAGTCTAAAATGCGTCGTACGGAGTTAAAATTATTGTGTTGGTAGAGTTGGTTCCCTGCAGAGTGTCCACAGGAGATTTGTTCCCTGCTCTTCCAACTTCTAGGGACAGCAGCTCTCCTGGCTGCGGGTGACCTCGCTCGAGTCCTCTGCTCTCATAGTCACATCTATTTCTGTAGAGAAATGTACCTCTGCCTCCCACTTAGATACTAGTGGTTATATATAGTTCCCACTTGGCAAATCAAAAATTATCTCCAAATCCTCACTTTGATTCATCTCCAAAGTCCTTTTAGCCATATGAGGTAACATCTACAGGTTCTGGAGAATAGGAAACTGATATAATGTTAAATGGCAACTGTAATTTAAAAAAAATTATTTGAAGATGTTTTCAGAATGGACTAAAATAATTGTCATTGGCCAAGCCCTCACATTCACTGAGTGTAGGTGGTATAATCTATGAGTAGGTCAGTCTGCTGAAAAGAGTAAAAGTCAAAGTAAATAATAAAATTTATTTATGAAAAGTAAACAGTTCTGACTTGATTGGACATAATTTTAATGAGAACTTATTTATCATAAAAATGTCTCAGTATTCCACCTAAACTTTGAGATGGCAAAAATATTTTAAATCTTTTAATATGATTAGTAGATAAATGTAGTATACCCAGAGTAATATAATAACATTAGCCTAGTTACAATATACTATGTAATAGAAGTTTATTTTTTTGTAAAAAATATATAGTTTGTAATACATTAAAGTTTATATTAAGGTGTGTGGTTCATTTAAAAATTTGGTGTATATTATTTTAAAAATCAATATTAAAGTTTATTTACTGCATATAAATTCTTTACTAAGAGATATAACTACATTAATTTTCAAGAAAAACACAATGCTTTTCATGGCAATTCATATAATGACATGGTTTCCAGGAAGATTTTTTTTTTTAAGTGACATTGCCTATACTGATATATCCCTGACAGAAATGATTTCCTCTTAGCTAATCTGAGTAAAAAATACTGCTGTAATATTTCACAATTATTAACTAAGGGTGTACTGAAAATAATCCAGCACAATTAGAGTTCCTGCCTCAAAAAATTGCATTAATTGCTATTGGATTCGAGTTGGCACTAATACTGGGGCAGAAGGAAATACCCAGAATAGGAACAACAGGTTCTTGTGCATCAGTTATCTCCCAAACAATTCTGTGTATGTGTTTGTGTGTGTGTGTGTGTGTGTGTGTGTGTGAGAGAGAGAGAGAGAGAGAAAGAGAGAGAGAGAGAGAGAGAGAGAGAGAGAGAGAGAGAGAGAGAGATGTGTGAAGAGAACTTGGGATAAAATGATTTTATGGAAATTGAAAATTTTTGTGTAAGCCTATTTTAAGAAATTATGTATCAACTTTACATTGTGGAATCAAAGAAAGAAAATTTAAATGTTGGGGAGATGTTTTAGGAAAACGCTTATTTAAAGACACTTCCACAGTATATGTTATTCTTTTATTTTTATATTACCATGCATCTATAGAGCATAAGTCTAACAAAAATAAAATATTAAAAGTCAGATATAGAGCCAAATCATCTCTCTATTTACTTTAGGATTCTGGAAAGTAGGATTCCAGAATTCAAGGATTCAGTAGTTGAAAGAGCAAAGGTTTGAATCTTTTCAAATGTTCTTTTCAAGAATATATTCCTCAACCTCCTCCTTTATTCTGCCTGTACCTTCATGCTTTCCTTCCACAAGCAAATATCTACAGAGTCACAGTGAATTAGTATTTTCTAAATTCTGGGATTTAAATGTGATGATCAAACATTTTAATGGTTGTCAGTAATCTAAAAGTGATCTAACTCCTTGTTTTCCATTTGTCCTTGCTGTTGTTGGAAGTGGAGTCATTTGTGAAGAGTAAATGGGATATAAATGAAATTAGGATCTATATATATTATAGAGAAATATGCTAATTAACCAGGACACCATAACAGGTTGACTGGACAGGAGGAGGTTGTGTGTGCAGCATCGGGGGTGGGGCAGCAGGGGCCTCCCCACACCTGCGCAGGGGGAGGGCCTGATCAGCAGTGGCCATGGCTGCTTCAAGGGCAAGAGAGGGAGTAGGCAGTGCCAAGTGATTTCAAATTGAGTGATGGGCTCCTAGTAGAATAATAAGAAGCCAGGAAAGCCCTAGACAGTTTGGCTCAGTGAATAGTCCATTGGCCCAAGAACTGAAGGGTTTTGGATTTGATTCTGGTCACAGGCACATACCTTGGTTGCAGGCTCCATCCTCTGCCCTGGAAACAACCTTTGATGTTTCTATCTCTCTCTCCCTCTCCCTTCCTCTCTGAAATTACTTAAATGTATATTTTTAAAAAGAAGCTTGGAAAATTCCAGGACAAGTGGAGTGGGGAAGCTGAGACAGATAGTTAAACAGCAGTCTGTGGCCACCTGCTAAATCTGATCTTCCCTAAATCAAGGACACTTAAGAGTAAATGGTTTGCACTTCTCTCCAGCTAGAGGGTAAACAGCTTAAATCGCCCTACTCAGGGAGACAAAACAGAAATCCAGTGAGTGCCATTTGCCAGCCACACCGAAGGACACAAATTAAGAGAATAAATCTCATTTTGGTACATCTGCATAAAGCTAATGAATATTCTATTAATTCTCCCCTAAGAACTCCCCTAAATGGCCAGCTTTTAAAACCCCTGAAAAGGAAGATCTCGGTGTGTTCTCCCTCGAGGGAGCATGCCAATTCTATTCCCTTCCTCTTCCCCTCTCCCACCTCACCCCCAACTTCTAAAGGACCCCGTGAGACTTGCAACCAGGGGAGCAATGGGCAGCGGCAGCTCGTGCTGGGCTAACCCCCCTGCACCTGTCTTCCCTCCCTTTTCTCTGACTTCCCAGTGAGCTGTCAGCCCAGCCTAGGCTCTCCTGTTACTTCGACGCCCTTGCTTGTTTCTCTGTCCTGAGTACATTTTTGCTGTGATCAATAAATTCTTAGTTGCTTTTCTACACTTTGTCTCTTGATTGAAATCTTTCCCCCAAGAAGACAAGAACCCAGGTCTCCTCCTCTCCTCCTTGTCTCCTCATCTCCCAAATTACATCTTTTTGGTTTAAACTGTATAACCCAGGAATTCGGGGCCATTGTCTCTCTCAAATGGCCTGCTCCTCGCTTGGAGTGTATCTTTAATACATCCCACTTTGCTTTACTTTTATTTTTGCTGACCCTAAAGTCTTTTCTGCATAAATGAGAAGAATCGAGGTCCCACTCAGTAACCCCAATTGATAACAGGTCTTTATGTAAAGAAATTGTGAAACAATATCAGCCATTACCTTGCATTGTCTTATCCATATGTACAAATGTACAGAGTCAACACTTTCAAGGAGCAAATTCCTTTCTAGATGAACAGAAGGTTTTGTTGCAATTCTGATTTAGATGTAAATAGAGAAAAAAATAGAATATTTTCTATGCCATTAGTAGGATTAAAAGTCTCTGTCAAGGTTAGTTCAGGTTTTAGGAGGCCAACATGTGAATTAGTCAATTACCCAAATAATAAATAGAATCCCCATAAAGGTCAGTTCATATTAGAAACAGATTCGGAGGCAGTTTTGCACTTAGACTCTACAGTAATGTTGAACCTGTTAGGGGTGGGAGAGAGAAATAGAATAGTGAAAACTAGCTATAGTTATAAGAACTATTGATCATGCTCTATTAATCATAATTGTTTCATTTTGATTAAAGAAAGCACATTCTGATCTGGCTAGGAGTGGTACAACCCCTCCCTCCCCCACCTGGGAATTAACCTCGAAATGTGTCCATTTTTCTTACCTGAAAACTGCCTAAAACAATGGAGTCCCATTGGTGCCCACCCTTTGAACAGATTTTTGTGAATGACTTGCTACTCTCCCAAGCTGCCTGCAATATATGAATTAACCTCTCTCTGCATAATTGGCTCATGCAGTAATGATACTGGAACGGTGAGCTGAGCTGTTTTTCCGGGATTGTTCTCGCAACGCTGAAGAATGAGCTCTGAGGACCAGAAGACTTAAGCAAAAGTGTGGAAAACTTATTGCAAGCAGATTCAGACTGCCAAAATGGGCTGCCCCTTAAAGCTGTGTAGTCCAGGAGAATATATTTGCTACAACCGGCTTCTATATCTATCTGTGTCGTCACCTGATTGATTCCCTCAATTGTTTTTGCTCAGCAACAGACCTGAACTTGCCCTGTTTCTATGTGTTCTTGCTCTGTCCCTATGCTGAACTTGCCCTGTTTCTATGCGTTCTTTCTCTGTCCCTATGCTGAACTTTCTGTTTCTATGTGTTCTTGCTCTGTCCCTATGCTGAACTTGCCCTGTTTCTATGCGTTCTTTCTCTGTCCCTATGCTGAATTTTCTGTTTCTATGCGTTCTTTCTCTGTCCCTATGCTGAATTTTCTGTTTCTATGTGTTCTTGCTCTGTCCCTATGCTGAACTTTCTCTGTTTCTATGCGTTCGTACACCTTGTTGCTACACGCCCTCACTTGTTTTCTCATGCCTCCTGCTTTGAGTCCAGAGACATTTTATTGTTTCTGCATGGTTGGTTCCTGTGGTTAGGCTGCTCAAACTGCCATGTCTGCCCCTGCCTATGTTTCACCTGCCTGTTTTCCACTGGACCCCCGCCTTATCTGCCTGCGTTTCAAGCTAACCCTCTCAGTAACAGGCAGCCTGCACTCATTCGCTGTCCAGTTTCAAAGTCTTTTTTATTTTAGGAAGCTTGTGATAGTCTTGTTCATCCCAAAACATCACTGAATCTTATGCAATTTCACTTCCTTTATGTAAACCTTGGCAATGTGGCAGTAAAAAGCACACTCAAGAGTAATAGAAAACATTGGGGAAATAATAATTCAGCCTGAGTGACATAATATGAAATGCATTTCACTTTCACCATCTGGAGAGAAATAAAGGTTGTTGATACAAAAAATATCCAAACCTATACAGAATTTTTGTGAGTTTATTTGAGCCAAACCAATGACAATTGCCAGCCATCAAAATCTCCATGGACTGAGAAAATGTGCCAGAGAATAACAGTTTTCCAGTTTCAGAATCAAAGGAGGAGATATGAGGAGTGTTACATAAAATCTATTGGTGGTGGATTCAGGGGGTTGGAGAAAGCAAAGTGAGGAGATCCCTGGCATTGAATAAAAAGTAAAGTGGAGAAACACATACTTCTTTTACACTGTGGGTATAGGATAGTTAACAATGAACATTTACAGCCCATAGAGATATAGTTGAGGGACCAGACAACAATGAAGAGTTTTGTAGTTTCATGCTATGGCGTGGTGTGCTCTGAGGAGTCTGGAAAAGAAGATACCTCCTACATTCCAAAGAAACATTATTTTTGATGCAAAAAACTCAGTCAATAAACTTACTTAGGTCAAGATTGACCTTTGTCAAGGGAGCTACAGGCCTAGGAAGTGATTACAGGCAGTAACTTCTCATTAGAAATTTTCATGTTCAGGTCGTCCTTTATGGTTACTCTTGGTCTCTGAGTTTGTAGGACCCACCTGATCTTGTCACATTTAGTATGTGGCCCCTTTTCCATCCACTGGTTATCACATGTTATGAAAAGTACCAACACAATAATATTATTCTGAACATGCTTTCTAAAAATGATGGCCATATTGATATAGGACTCATATTTTAATTTTTTCAAATCAACTCATTTCTGGGTTCATATTTGAGTTCTTAGTTTTTCAGATTTATTTCTCCTCACTCCTATGTACAAGGGTATATATAAACTATTTATTTTAATATATTTTTATGTTCAGCCATGACAAGAATTAAAAACCACTTTTAAGAGAATACATATGAAAAATGCACAAAACTAAACATTTACTTGCCTAACCCAAATTTAACTTAATTTTATAATTCTTGAGTTCTGACTTTCTTTTGACCTTCATTTTGAATCTATTCTACATCTTTGCATTGCTAATCCATCCCCAGTACTGCTAAAGTTGGAACAAGAGGTGTTAAATATCTGCTCTCTATGGCAGGTGCTGAGGAAAATGTTCTATTGTTATTGAGATGAATGCAAATTTAGTGTAATCTAAATTTCCTTTTAGCACTTATTTTAGTTTTCTAGCTTGAGGAATTTTGCAACATCTAGACCAATTACTGAAAATATTTGTGGTTCGATGCTCTCTAGGGAGGAGGTGAATCCTGAAAAGGCTCTTGGTAATTCAGAAACTACAAAGAAGTGGAGGTAGGGTTCTGCTCTTGGAATTAAAGACTCTGAGGCACTGGTAAAAGAAAGATGGGGAAGGGGAGGAGAAAGAAATGTGGCCGTGTGGTTTGCATAAAGTTGGATTTCAGTAGTATTGTATTCGATGCTAAAAAATCCAATAGAGTTGTGAAATATCAGAAATATCAAATGGTGTCCCAGCTGGTTTGCTCAATGCATAGAGCATTAGCCTGCTGGTTGAAGGGTCCTGGGTTCAATCTCAGTCAAGGGCACATGCCCAAGGTTGTGGGTTTGATCCCCAGTAGGAGGCATGCAGGAGGCAGCCAATCAATGAGTCTTTCTGATCATTGATGTTTCTCTCTCTCCCTCTCCCTTCCTCTCAGAAAATCAATAGAAGTATATTTTTTAAAAAATGTAATATCAAATGGTATATTAGATAATATACATAAATCATATAAGAAATTTACAACAATTTCTATTTCCCAACCCAGGCTTGTGTGTTACTATTTACATATATATTATGTGTACATACATTACTTTTATTTTTTACTTAAAGACATCTTTTAAAATGATTCAAATTTTTAAAATGTGTACTGTTAGGTCTGATAAAATAATTGAATCAACACCCCTTCTCCTGGCAATTGACCCTTATTCTCCTGTGAATAGACCACTTCACAACCGACATTCCCTTTTACTTAGACCATATTCCACCTGCTAAGACCATTATCTTTCCCTTAAGGACCTTTCTAGAGAATTGTCCACCCAGAAAAAGCCTGAATAGAATCCTTTAAAATCTATGACTCCCTGATCCTGGTGCTAGCACCATTTTAGGGCTCAGCCCATCTGGTTTTCCAGATGACCTAATAAATTCATAATTTTTTACTTCTTTGGCCTCATGAATTCCTCCTTCAGCAGGAGGCAGACAATCTACCAATATAGAGGTAGGATGGATGGATAGATAGATAGATAGATAGATAGATAGATAGACAATAGATAGATGATAGATAGATGATAGACAGATAGATGATAGATAGATGATGAAAGAAAGAAAGAAAGAAAGAAAGAAAGAAAGAAAGAAAGAAAGAAAGATAAAGATTCTTTCAGACCATTATGCAAACTCAGAAACCCCATGATCTGCTGTCTGCAGATGAAGTCCCAAGGAAGCCAGTGGTTTAGTTTTAGTTCAAACCTGAAGACCTGAGAACTAGGGGACCCAGTGGTATTAGTTCTGGTCTGAGTCCAAAGTCCCAAGGGCCAGGAGTACTTACCACATAACTAAGAAATTTGGTTCCCATATATATTTCCAAAATAAATGAAAACATCTAATATAATAAAAGAGAAACATGCAAATTAACCATTACCACCAGCCAATCAGAGCGGCTGTATGCAAATTAACCCAGCCAAGATGGAGGCCAACAGCCATGGAGCTAGAGCAAACCAAAGGCTTCTGTTGCAACTGCCTGCCTAGGCTGGCTGAGCCTCTGCTCACGGCCACGCCCACCAGCCAATCAGAGTGGCTATATGCAAATTAACCCAGCCAAGATGGAGGCTAACAGCTATGGAGCTAGAGCAAACCAAAGTCTTCTGTTGCAACTGCCTGCCTAGGCTGGCTGAGCCTCTGCTCACAGCCATGCCCACCAGCCAATCAGAGCAGCTGTATGCAAATTAACCCAGCCAAGATGGAGGCTGGCAGGGTGGCTCTGCACTGGGAGTCTCTACGGCCAGCCAGCATAGCTGTGCCAGGTGTGTCAGCTCAGTGGGTGGGGGGGTCTGGCCTGGGACCTCCTCGGGGCATCCAGGAGCAGCCGTCCTGGGTCCACTGCCTGGCTCTGCCCTGGGGGCCTCCGCAGGGTGTCCAGGAACACCCGTCCAGGGTCAGCTACCTTCATCTGCCCCCCAGGGGCCTCCACAGGGCGTGCAGGAGCGTCTGCTGCACAGTGTGGAGAATCCGAAGCCAGTTCACTGCCCAGCTCCACCCCGGGTATGTTTGCTCAGCAGCAGGGCCCCACCGAGGGATTCTGCACCAGCATCCGCTCCTGGCTTGCCATCCAACTCTGCGCCAGGTGTGTCCCCTCAGCAGTGTGGGCCCACCAGGCGTGTGCAATCGTGGGCCCTCTGGTGGAAAACATCCAGGCCTGCACTCACCAGCCTTCCCACCCCCCAGTGCACGAACCCTGAAGGGGCTGTGGGCAGCCTGAAAATGGCTCTCAGCCCCTCACCCAGGCTGGCCAGGCATGCCAGCAGGTGGACATCCCCCCCGAGGTGTCCCAGACTGCAAGAGGCACAGACCAGGCTGAGGGACCCCCACCCTCTGAGTGCACAAATTTTTGTGCAGCGGGCCCCTAGTGTTCATATAAAACCCTATGTGCACATGTTCATAGTGACTCCATTTATAATTCTCCATACCTAGAAATAACCCAAATGTCCCCAACATGTGAATGGATACACAAGTTAGATCCATCTTTGCAATGCAACTCTAGTCAGCAACTAAAAAAAAACAAACAATGAACCAGGGATGCAAAGAAAAGCAAGTGACTGCATTATGGTAAATGAAAGAAGGCAGACTCAAATGAATATATAATGTATAATTCTGGAGAAGCATTTTTTCAAAGGAGCACAGGGAGATATATTGTGTTGATGTAATTGATTTATATCTTGACTAGAGATCTGGTGCAAGAAATTCATACACGGAGTGGGAGTGGGGGGTGGGGGTGATGTCCCTCAGCCCAACCTGCACCCTTTCCAATCTGGGACCCCTTGAGAAATGTCTGATTGCTCGCTTCAACCCAATTCCACTGGTGAGATTGGGCCTAAATGGACAGTCGGACATCCCTTTCACAATCCAGGACTGCTGGCTCCCAACCTCTTGCCTGCCAATTGCCCCTAACCGCTCCCCTGCCAGCCTGATCAATGACTAACTGCTCCTGTGCTAATTGCCCCTAACTGCCCTCCCCCTGCTAGGATAGTCCCCCCGCAACTGTCCGCCCCTGCAGGCCTGGGTCCCTCCCAACTGCCCTCCCCTGCAGGCCTGGGTCCCTCCCAATTTCCCTCCCTTTCTGACCATCTTGTGGTGGCCATCTTTGACGACATGGGGGAAGCCATCTTGTGATGGTCAATTTGCATATTACTCTCATTAGGTAGGATTGTGGTGAAAGTTATTCATTTCTCAAAATTCATAGGAGTAAACAAGAGAAATGATATTTTAAAAATCATTTATCATCATCATTATTATTTTAACACTATATTAATTGCATCACAAGAAAAATAAATGGAGAAAAAAAGAAGATATTGATTTTGAAATAAAGTAAAAACTTGCCTGCCTTATCCAGTTTGTCTCAGTGGATGGAGCGTCGGCCTGCGGACTGGATTCCCAGTCAATTCCAGTCAAGGACACATGCCAGGGTAGCAGGTTATGTCCCCAGAAGGGGGCATACAGGAGGCAGACAATCAATGGTTCTCATCATTGATGTTTCTATCTCTTTCTCTCCCTTTCTCTCTAAAATCAATTAAAAAATTAAAAAATAAATAATGAAAACAAAAACTCTCATAAATATAATTTGCTATATTATAAACACCCACCCAGCTTGCTTGCTTAAAAATCAAATTTGAGTCTGGTCAGTGTGCCTCTGTGGGGAGAAGTGAGAATCATTTACTCTTAAGTATCCTTGGTTTAGGGAAGATTAAATTTAGTAGATGGCCATAAACTACTGTTTATCTGCCTCAGTTTTCCTATTCTGCTTGTCCTGGAGTTTTCCTAGCTTCTTACTATTCTATAACAAGTTCAGAACCTTCAAAAAATATATTTAAATATCAGGAAAACTCCTTGAGCTATGTAGACCTGGTATTATTTCATTTCATCTGTGTAAATGAAATTCCTAAGGGTTTGAATACAAAAGCATGAAGACTTTCATATAGATCATGGACAGACTGAGAATAATAGGCGAAGGTATATTTCTAAGAGACTGGTGGTATTGTCAGCATACATACAAAAAAAATAGCTAGATAATACCTGTAAAATAACTCAAAAAGATTGAATCAAAATGCCTAGTTCCAGAGGATTAGATTGGCTTAATTTGTTTACTTATTGTATGAATCACATCATACTCATTTTTGAATCAGAAAGGTTAACTCATAGTACCGACCACAATTGAGGCTTTCAAAAGGAACTAACTACTACTAATTGCTGAATTTAATTCAGTCATCATACAAGCCATTTTATGACTCATGAATATTGCTATAATAATTCCTGTAAGTGTTACAACTATGGATGTGCTTTTTCTCTGGATTTAAATTGACTGATATGCTTATATGATACAGAATCTTTTATCAATCAAATTGCCATCTATGATTCCCAAGGAGCATTTGAGTGAAACATTGAATTACTTAGATCCCAATTAATATAACTGTTTAATTAGTTTATAATGCAGGAATACATATAAATAAGAGTTAAAGTATACAACAAACATACAAATAAATATAGACAGTGGGAAGAAATATATCAACTATATAGGTTAATATTGCTCTGAGTAAAAGCCTAATGGGAAAAAAAAGATTATATAACTTTCATTCTATATTAAAAAGAAATGTCTCAGTTTTGGCAAAAGATAGTTCCATGAAATTATGTGTTTAAGATATTTGGTTGCTCAATATTTATACAAAAGCCTTGAAACACATTATGAATATTTCTTCTTGCAAAAAGTTGATGTTGCTAAAGCATTGTGTCCTTCACCATTGTAGGACAAGAAATTTTTACTGACCTTGAGGCCTGGTAATAATTGCATATTAGTAGTGTGGTTGATTATAAATGAAGACCCATTTATTTTTTCATATATTATTTTTCCAACAATATATTTAGATTTTTTTTTCATCTTGTTCTAATACTGACGTCATGGTAAGGCCTTAAAATTACCTTCATTTTATGGTATGGAGCAAAACCTTCTTGATCTTGGCAAAGGGAGATGAATTTTCACCTAAGAATTTTATCTGATATTGTTTATAACTATTTTCATCAGTTTTTTAAGCTAAATATATTGAAATAACATTTGCCTTCTAATTTACCCAAAACAGCATCAGAAACAGTTGGAACACCCCAGACTCTTGGATGAGTTTTCATTTTTCCTCACACCATTTCAAATAATTGGCATTGATACAAATGTTTACTGCTGAGTATAGTGTGCCGCTGAGCAAATTAGTGAACCATGGCTACTTATTAAAACATCTCTAAAATGATATAAGATAATTATTTCTTGAGAAATCAATAGTTTTTATGACGATTATACTTCTTTTTAGTAGTAATGCCATATAAGAATACTCTTATCAGCTATACATATACACACAAAATACATAGTACTTGTATAGAAGTTGAAGTTTTCATTGTTCAAAGGCAATTGGTAGCAGACAAAACAAGGGTAGGTTGGAGTAGGATATATGCCTATCAGAAATAAGTCAATGTCATGCATTTAACAGTGTTTTCTTCAGGTTGATTTCAGGGCGCTAAAGCAAAGTTAAAGTTCTTAAATTCTTAGAATGAAGACTAACAACAGGAAAAAGCATGTCTTCCCTCTAAAAGGCTTAATTTCTCAAAGGCCGATTATTTTGGTCTTGCCTTAAACCAAATAATTTAAAATCTTTAGGCAATGTCTTCTGAGAAGCTATAATGGAGTCACAGAAGGCAACTCTATTAAAAATACCGATTGGCTAATAGCTTGCCCTGTGTCATGTGAAGTGGTGCTTTGTGAATTCAATTTCCTTCCTGATATTTTTTAGCTCCGTGTCCACCACTTAGAAAGGATTTCCATCTCAACAACCAACACAGTTTGCATTTCTTATCTCAGCCTAGAAATCAATGGAAAGTAACTGAAAGAACAGGGAATTATATCTGTGCCTATAGAAGACTCTCAGCAGTTTTGCAAACAGCAGAGAAGACCTTCATTTGCCTGATCTTGTCCTACCTAGCCAACATTTCCCAAACAATGCAAACTTCAATTATTTATTATAGTCAGAGGGATCTCTTTGCTGTCCTCCAAATATGGCAGGTAAATTCCCATCTTGTACCTTTGTTTAGAATGTCCCATTATCCTTGGTTGACAATCAGTCTGATGAAGCAGTAGAGTGAATTACTGAAGAGTATACACCCTGAAACCAGATAGTCTGGATCTGTGTCATAAGCTTGTCATTACTATACTTTGGAAGGCACCTGATTTGAGACTGTTTTTATATACATAGAGTGGAGATGATATTACTTTCTCAGAAGGTTGCCATAAAATTTAACCACATAAAATATGTGAAAATTTAAAACCAAGACCTGGCACACAGTAATTGCTATGTGAGTATTTATTTATTTCTTCGATTTTTTCCATTTTTCAAGTGTCAATTTGATAAAATAATGTTGCCTGTTATAATCAATTCACACTTTGACTTCTGAATTTCTAAAGCACTGACAATATTATATGAATGTACTTGGTAATTTACTAAATGTTTCATTCATTTCATCACTATTTATACAAATATATTATTAACACTAAGCATTTTTATTTCTATAATTAGCTCACAATCAGGCAAATAATGAACTCAGATTATTTTTTACTGGTTTTTGATTTATATGACCCATTTATAAAATTGAAGATTATATTTCATTGCTAGTGACTAGAAAATGTCAGATTCACTAACTTTATTTTATTATGAAGACCTAATTATCTGGGAAGCTCACTCAGGAAATTTTCATTACAAGAATTGTTTTGGAATCAAGACTTTCATTTTAAAAAATATATATTTTTATTAATTTCAGAGAGGAAGGGAGAAGGAGAGAGAGAAACATCAATGATGAGAGAGAATCATTGATTGTCTTCCTCCTGCACGTCTCCCACTGGGGATTGAGCTCACAACGTGGGCATGTACCCTGACCTGGAATCAAACCACAACCTCCTGGTTCATAGATCAATGCTCAATCACTGAGCCATGCTGGCTAGGCAAGACTTCCATTTATTAAAGTATATATTTCTGGACTTCTATTCTCCTTGTGTTCATTCACTCGTTATGCACATTAATTCCGTTAAATAATTTTAACTATAGCTGTTTCAATATTCTTTTATGTGAATTTTCACATTGTGTTACTTCTGAATTTATTTTTATCAGTTGTTAATATAACTAGTTATGGGTTATGCCATTGTGCTTCTTGAAATGTTAGTAAGAAGTTATGTATAGAATGTTGTTATTAAACTGACTAGGGGCCGGTGCACAAAAATTTGTGCACTTGGGAGGTCCCTCAGCCCAGCCTGCACCCTCTCACAGTCTGGGACCCCTCAGGGGATGTCCACCTGCTGGCATGCCTGGTCAGTCTGGGTGAAGGGCTGATGGCTGTTTGCAGGCTGGCCAAGCCCCCCAGTGGGGACCCTCACCCCATTGGGGTGTGGCCAGCCTGGGTGACAGGTTGAGGGCCATTTTCAGGCTGTCCACAGTCCATTCAGGGTTCGGGTCCCTACTGGGGTGCCTGGGCAGCCTGGGTGCAGGGCTGAGGTCCATTTTTAGGCTTTCAGGCTGCCCACAGCTCCCATTGACCCAATGTCCCAGCAAGGCTGGCTGGAATCAGGTTTCTGGGGTTTAGTTATCTTCTATAATTGAAACACTGTTGCTTTAAGCCAAGGCCTAGGCAGGTAATGAAGCCTCCTGTTTGCTTCAGCTCTGTGACTTCTATAATTGCAACTATGTTGCCTTGAGCAGAGAGAGGCCCAGCCACCCTAGGCAGACAGTTTAATCCTGGTGCAACGGAAGCCTCCTGTTTGATCTAGTTCCATGGTGGTTGGCCTCCATCTTGGCTGGGTTAATATGCATACAGCCGCTCTGATTGGCTGGTGGCTGTGGCTTAGGCATCCTGGAGAAATGGTCAATTTAAATATTACTCTTTTATTAGAGTAGATATTTATTCTCTTTATTTAAAGAGTATTGTTAACTTTTGAGATCTTCTTAGAATATAGGAAACAGAAGCACTGTTTGCATTTTTAAACTAACATACCAACCAACCAACCTACCAACCATAAACAGGACAATGTATACTTTCACTAACATTTTACAACTGATTACAGATTAGAGGTCACAGGGAAAACAATTGACCTGAAATCTGCAGAAAGACAAAAATCTGTAATGAAAGAGAAGACATAAGTATTTACATTCCTGGGGAAGATATAACCAGACAGTAGTAAGAAGAAATTAGGAAAAAGTGTCAATGAGTTGTGAAATGAAGTGTGCGGGCCAGCAAGAGAATCTAAGAACCCTGGAAGTCACAGGTATAAGAAGAATACACATCCACCCATGGGTTCTACTCCACAAATGTCACAGGAGCTCAAAAAATATTAGTGACAGTTGAGATATTGAACCATTAATGGTTCCTGCTTTCAGAGAGGCATAGTAGCTGCTCTGAAAAAGATAATGTCTTTTCCTCCATTCTTTTACCCTTTTCTCCCCTAGAAATAAAATTAGTTATAGATGTACATTGTAAGTCATTGGACAATGAAAAGTAATTTTTAAAAAGAGTTGAGTAACTTGCAGTGGTAGAGAGAAAATGAAATTGTTTTTAAAATCTTAATTAACCCAATGAGGGCAGATTTAAACACACACACACACACACACACACAAACAAACAAAAACAAAACAAAACAAACAAACAAAAACAACAAGCGAACAAATTTTAAAATAGGACATAATAAGTAAAATGAAAAATTTTCATTAAGCTATATAACCCAAATAAAAAAATAAGGAGAACCATTTTATACTTAAAATCATGTATGGGAAACATTACATTTTGTTGTCCTAGTAATCTTTAATGCCTTTAAATTTGTGCTCTGATGGTCATAGCTGGGTACTTTTTCACTAAGCTGGTGTACATTTTTAGGAATTGGAATAGATTTTATCTATATTTTTAAATTTTATTAAGTGTTTTGTTTTGGTTTGATTCTTCTTTTTAACCTTAATGTTAATATACTCTAGGTCTGATCAAAATTGCCCAAATCCTTCATTTCCCCCAGGAGAATATAATATCTTTAAATAAGTATTTTTGTCATTCATATTGGATTTTCCTAATGCACCTTAATTTTGAGTAGCAGATTTATATTTTGATCACATATTACAAAGCAGTCTCAACACATGCTTGTTGAATGAATATTGTTTTCTGTTGGATTTTAAGCCAAATATAGTTTGTCTTTGTTGATAAATACATATGCTTTGAGATGAAAGGTTAGAATCCAATACGTTTCTTTTTTCCTTTGTTTCAAGAAAGCAAAAAATAAATTTCAGTGTCATGTTGTAGCTATTAATTTATCACAAGTGTTTAGAAACATTTACTCCTTCTGTTTTATATAAATGTATTCCACAGTGGTTAACCCATTAATTTTCTTTTTTCTCCTCAATGTGTTTTCATGTAGGGATATTCAAAACCTTCTCTGAAATGGATCGATCGTGAACTACATACACACAGACACCCATGCTTGCAACCCCTCTCCCACGAAAATACTGAAGAAAGCAAGTCACGGATTATAAGATAACTAGAGGCCCAATTCGTGAAATTCGTGCAAGGGGCTCGGCCCTCGAAGCTGCAGTGGCCTGCCTCAGCCCTCACAACCCTGGCTTCATCCAGAAGGTCGTCTGGAAGGTAATTCTGCTGTCTGGTTTAATTAACATATTATGATTTTATTATTAAGATTATAGATAATGACATTAAATGGAATGGACATATACTTTCTAGGATATAAAGAGAGAGTTTATATCTCTATTATACATAAAAGTGTAGCATTAGCTAAAAATTAAGTGTTATATAGGAATCATAAATATGGACAAAATATGATCAATTTTTAGATAATATTAATTTTAGTAAACCAGTCAGGACAGTAGCATTATGAAAATCAAAAGACAAAGTAATAAAAATATGGATTGATTTATAAGATAAAAGAATAGTTAGGAAACTTTAAACTATACAAATTTTATTAGAAAAAAAAAACAATTTAAAAGACTTTAAAAACCACAAGTTTTTCACTGCAATTTTTAATTCCTATTTGTTTACTCTGTGAAGGACAGTATTAATGCAGCTTCATGATAAAACTGGAAAAAAAATCTTGTTTAAAGCAAAAAATTGGACAGAAACATTTTGTGAACCCAGACATGAAAGCCATCAAAGAAAATTCTAGCGGAAAAACACAAGATACCAGTTTCTTAAGTCACTATGAGACTCAGAATTTTCATAAGCTTTATGACCTATAAATAAATCAAAGATAAAATTAGTTCTGGTTTGATATCCACCCTAATATTCCTACTTAAATCAATGACAGTAGACTTAACCAAGTGCACAGAAGTCCACATAAATTAAATTTCCAGGTGCATTCATTTGTATATGTTTATACATGTTTTAGCAATGAAGTAGGGGAGAGCAAACAATCCAGAATTAGCCCTAGCTGGTGAGGCTCAGTGGTTCAGTTTCTGGTCAAGGGCACCTGCCTCAGTTGCAGGTTTGATCCCAGGCCCCGGTTGGGGCACTTGGGAAAGCAATCAATTTCTCACATATATGTTTCTTTCTCTCTCCCTTTCTCCTTCCTTCCCTCCTTCTCTCTCTCTTCCTTCCTTCAGTTTCTCTAAAAATAAATGGAAAAAAAATATCCTCAGGTGAGGATTAACAACAACAACAAATCCATAATCATATGGCCCAAGGAATCAATATGAGCAGAATATGCTTATTAATGGACACAAATACAAGTCTATTTCCTTCTTTATTAATTGCCTGCAAGATTTTAGAGTTTAATCCTCTCCCTGGGCCCTCAAATAACTGACATTTTCTATTTCTCTACTGCTTCCTTTTCCCTTCCCACCAGAATGATGCATTGAAGAGCATTGTTCTTAGTCCCCAGGACTCAGGAGAAGCATTCTATGCTCACATCATGGACCAAAATATCAGGAACCAGAAATGGGTCAATTGACTAATTGTTGTTAGTTTCTCTGAAGCAAAATTATGCCAGTTTTATTCAAATTGACCCCTGTGAAAGATCACTAAAGATATGAATCTGTTAGATACAGACAGCAGTATGGTGGTGAAAAGAGACTTGACTTTGGGTGGTGAGTGCATGATGCAGTATACGGATGATGTGTTATCTAAACTTGCACACTTGAAACCCATATGGTTTTATTAATCAACTAGAGGCCTGAGGCATGAAGATTTGTGCAAGAATAGGCCTTCCTTCTCTGGCTGCCTGGCACCAGTTTCCCTCTGGCACCCAGGACCCAGACTCCTTTGCTCCAGCCACTGCCAGGCATTTGGGACCAAGGCTGCTTTGCTCCATCACTGGGACCGCTGCTGCCACCCACCAGGGGCATAATCCAAGCCATGCATCAGCTGCTTGGAGCATGTCCCCACCCCTGCTGTGTGTCCACTGGGGCTGGGGATGGCACGCAGTCCCCTCCCTCCCATCTGGGCATGCAGCTCCTCCTGAGCAGTCATGATGCAGCCTCCCCCTGAGCCAGTTGTGATGCCCGGCTAATTTTCATATTATCTATATATATATATATATATATATATATATATATATATATACTAGGGGTCTGGTGCACAAAATTTATGCACTGGGCAGGGGGGCGTTCCTCAGCCCAGCCTGCCCCCTCTCACGTATTGGGAGCTCTCAAGGGATGTCCTACTGACGGCTTAGGCTGGCTTCCTGTTACCCATGGGGAACAGGCCTAAGCCACAGTCTGGCCTCCCTTTGTGGGAGGCAACCAGGCTAATCAGGGAAGCCACCAGCCCCACCCCTCCACTGCTATAGCCACTGCCAGTCACCACACCCACCAAGGTTGTTTTCATTAACACAGACTCCAGTCCCTTCACCATGAAAAAATGACAACTTTCTTTAGGCATTTTCAAAATGTGTCTTTCATAGCATATGACATTTCTTTCTTTCTTTTTTATTATCCTCACCTGAGGATATGTTTCCATTGATTTTTAGAGAACGTGGAAGAGAAGGGAAAAACAGAGAGAAACATCAAAGTGAGGAACACTTTGATTGGTTGCCTCCTGCATATGCCCTGATGTGGGCCCCAGCCAGGGAGAAGCCTGCAACCTAGGTACATGCCCTTGGTCATAACTGAACCCAGACCCTGCAGTCAGTAGGCTGAGGCATTATGCACTGAGCCAAACCAGCTAGGGCAGGATATGACATTCCTTAGCCTTCCAGCAGTGGACCTTAATTTTTTTTCTCCAGGAGTATAGTGGCAGAAACCTAAATTGCCTTTAGGGATTCTTATTACCCAAGTTACTAAGAATATCACCAGTGGCATACAGGGAGCTCAGCCAATGAGCATTAAGAAAAGGTGTTTCCTCTGTAGTTCACTCCCATCACTGGCTCCACCCCAGCCCCTCCAATCCCAGCTCCACCCCTACCCAGGCCTATAGCCTCTGACCCAGAATGCAGGCCTGGGCAGAAGACCCCCCAACCCCTGCGATGGCTGGCTCCATCCCTTCCCAGGCCAGGGATCTCTGCTGTAGGCCTGGGCAGAAGATCCCCTAATCCCTACAATTGCAGGCTCTGCCCCTTCCCAGTTTCCTGCCATTGCTGGCTCTGCCCCTTGGCCCCCCCTCCCTCCCCCACCACCTGCCTGGCTAACAGGCCTTGCTACTTCAGTTGTAGGACTGAGGCAGACTAGGCACCACCATCTTAGTTGAGTTAATTTGCATATTTGCTCCTGATTGGTTGGTGGGCTTGGCTTTGTGGGCGTGGCTTGTGGTTGTAACAGAGGGTCAATTTGCATATTACTCCTTTATTAGAATATATATATATATACACCCCAATTGATTCAATTGAAAAAATTAGTCTGTTATTATTAAATGCACCCTAAATATGCCTTTTTAAAAAAATATTTTTTAATGATTTTTTACAGAGAGGAAGGGATGGAGAAAGAGAGTTAGAAACATCAATGAAAGAGAAACATCAATCAGCTTCCTCCTGCACACCCCTCAATGGGTATGTGCCCGCAACCAAGGTACATGCCCTTGACTGGAATCAAACCTGGGACCCTTGAGACTGCAGGCCAATGCTCTATCCACTGAGCCAAATATGTTAGGGCCTTAAATATAACTTTACTTATAATTAAGATACACATGCAGTTTAGAAGGTACACAGTTTAAAATATTCACAGTTGCACATTGGAATTAAAAATGGAATGTGCATAATTATATTGTCCTTATGGCATAGTAGCAGTATGATTCTATAAAGATTATATCTTGTTTGGGGATGAAAAATGATAAACCAGGGTTACTATTGTGAACCAAACAATAATATATGGGGTGAAGGTCAATAGTATCACTCTAAATCTGCCTTAAAATTTCATAAACCACCCAATGTCACAAATGGAAGCTGTTATTCATTCCCCCTGCTTGACATGAAGAGAGATAATGATAGAAGTTCATAAATAAAATTAAAATGAAGAGAGCTAAGCTTGACTATACCTTACTGTTTACAATTATTAGTGATGCAGAGGTCAGAGATTCACATTGATAATCAGGCTACGTCAAGATGGCAGTACATTACTTCTAAGAAAATTTTTATAGGAATCTATTCAAGTAAACCAAATGCTCATATAATTCTCCTTCTAAGAAAAATTCTTTAAAAAAAAGGACATATGTCCGGTTACCTGTATATGTATGTAAAGATTAAACAAAGTGTAGAAAAAGACTAACAATTTATTGCTAATTACTTAGAATATTGCTTTTTTATTTTTCTTAGAATTTTATACTATGAATCCATGTTAATTGTGAAATATTCCAACAATACAGAAATTTACAGAGAGAAAAAGTAAATGTTCACCTCTTTCCCTTTCACATGCACATATACCTAAGCCTCATCCTTCTCCTTAAGTAATTATATACATATAAACACATACTATATATGTGCTTTGCTTATTTATACATGTATTATTCTTACCCACAGAAAGGGAATTTCATTTTATATGTAATTTAATAAACACAAACATAATTTTGTATTTATATAAATGATGTTGTGTTATATATACTCCCCCTTGACTTGCTTTTTTGATTGAACAATATAAACAAATGATTTATGGCTTTTAAAAAAGTTCTGTATAGTATCTACTCTAATTAAAGAGTAATATGCAAATTAACCACCACTCTGAGATACCTAAGCCATGCCCACCAGCCACGCCACGCCCACCAGCCAATCAGAGTGAGTGTATGCAAATTAACCCATCAAAGATGGTGGTTAATTTGCATGCACAGGAGAACGAAGACTAAAGACAGCATAGAAGGAAGCCAAGTGCTGCAGAAGGGAGCCAAGCGGTAGAGAAGGGAACGGAGCCGAGGCAGCAGAGACGGTGAAGAAGGGAGGGAGAAACGGGGGTGGGAGGGAGCTGAGGTGGTAGAGATGGGAGGCAGCTGAGGCGGCAGAGATGGGAGGGAGCCGAGGCGGGTTTCACTCCCTCTCTGGTTCTCTCTGGCTCAGGAAGCCCTATTCTTGCAGGAATCTTCCTGCAATGGGCTACTAGTCTATAATAATAAAAGCATAATATGCTAATTAGACCAGATGTCCTTCCAGATGAAGCTGGGGCTGCAGCCACGCCACGGGTGAAGGCGACTGGCCCATGGCTGCAAGGAAGGGATCCAGGTAGCTGGCCTGCAGCTGTGCAGCTACCCTGCAGCTGTGAGGGACAGATCCAGGCAGCCACCATGGTTGTGAAGGCCTACTCTTGTACAAATTTTATGCATCAGGCCTCTAGTTTTTTATAAAAGACATAAGAATATTTAGCTATTAATTTATTGAATAACTTTGTTTTTATTTTAATTGTTCACTATCATAAATAAGCTTGAAGAAATTATATAGATATATAGACACTAGAGAACCGATGCATGAAATTCATGCATGGGAGAGGTGGGTCCTAGCTACTCACCTGCCTGCCTGCCTGATCACCCCTAACTGCCTCTGCCTGCCAGCCTGATCATCCCTAACATCACTCCCCTGCTGGCCTGATCATCCCTAACCGCTCTCCCTTGCTGGTCCCGATCATCCCCTTAGGACTTTTCCACTTCCCTTAACTGAGGGGAGATTGGGGCTGGCAGCCTCCTCTTGCACCCACTGTTGGTGTGGTGCCAGAGCAGCTGCTCACAGCTGCTGCTCAAACCCACTGCCAGCGTTGGCCCGTTTGCACCCAAAGCTGGTGCCAGTCTCAATTGCTCCACATAGTCAGCAGATGTGAGCGGGGCTGGTGCCATCAGTGCATGGGAGCTGCAGCGACTGGAGTGGAGCTGCAGGCAGACAAAAGACTGGAGGGCCATGGCTGGAGGAACTGGCCGGGGGGCATGGAGGATTGGCTGAGACCCACTCCTGTGCCTACCGCAGCCTTGTGGCACACAGTGCCTTTCGAGGTGCATGAATTCCTGCACTGGGCTCCTAGTATATAATGAACACACATAAGTGGTATACACAACACACACACACACACACACATTAGAATGTTTCCCCACTTGCCTGAACACAGAAAACTCCCACTGATATCTTTGTCCTTTTTTCATTTTCACTTCTAGTCCAATGTTTTCTATGAATATTTGTGCATTATATCTTTATTATATATATGAAAACCTATTTTTCATAATTGTTGTGGTTATTTTTGCATTTTTATTCCTCAAGAGGAACTTTGAAGTTTCACTTGGGATTACATCTTTAGATTACATTAAAGAACTATTGATGTCTGCCATCTACATATTATGTGTCTTTCAACAATATTTTAATAATTTTCACAAAATATTTGCATACATGTTCTCACATTTATTCTTATATGTTAATAGATTTTTGTGAATTTACAACAGTAATTATTATTTTTATTTTTTTACCTGAGCTTTGCTGGTGAACAAGATGACTTTTCATTTTTATTAATATAGAAAATAACAAATGCCTTAAATTCTCTTAAATTAAAATTGAATTAAATGATTCAGCATGTTAAACTGTCAATTATTCTCAAAATGATCTATAAATTTTTCACAGTTAGAATCAATCTCCTCCCAGCAGTATTATGGTAGCTATAGACAAGCTCACTTGAAAAGTTATATGGAAAGACAAATGAACTATAATAAGAAATAGATTGGCCAAAACAATTTTAATAAAGAAAGATTGATTTAGAGGCATCATGCTACCTGAGTTTAGAACTATTTTAAAATATAGTAAGTATGAACTTACGGAATTGGTAAAGGTGTAGACATGTAGATGAATAGAACAGAACAGAGATGGTCTATAATTTATTTATTTTTAAATATATTTTATTGATTTTTTACAGAGAGGAAGGGAGAAGGATAGAGAGTTAGAAACATCAATCAGCTGCCTCTTTCACACGCCCCACTGGGAATGTGCCCGCAACCAACATACATGCCCTTGACCAGAATGGAACCTGGGACTTTTCAGTCCGCAGGCCGACGCTCTATCCACCGAGCCAAAACAGTTAGGGCTCAATAATTTATTTTTAAGTATCGTATTTTCTGGCTTATAAGACGACTGGGCATATAAGGTGACTCCCAACTTTTGAGAAGATTTTCCTGGGTTAAAAAGTCTGGAAGGAGACCATATGAGGCATAAAAAGGAGCCGACCAGAGACACTTGTGGTCTCCGTCCAACTTCATTGAAATGAATGGAGTGTGGCCCTTTTTGAGCTCCCCCCACCATGTGTAGCGACCACAGATTTTCCAGTCCAGCTGGAAGTTTCAGCACCCACCCTATAAGACGACACCTGGCATATAAGATGACCTCAACTTTTGAGAAGATTTTCCTGGGTTAAAAAGTCATCTTATATGATGGAAAATATGATATATAGGCAAATAAATAGGAAAATTTATCTTTTCAACATGTGAATTCATGAAAAAAAGAGAGAACTTTAAACCTCATGTCCTATTTTAAAATTAATGCAAAATCAATCATAACTAGTACTTTAAAATATAAAACTAAAGAAATAAAAATATGCCCCCAGTAAGTACCATCTTAGACAAGATTTGAGTAAAATAAAAATTTGCTCAGCTGAAGATATTATTAATAGAATAAAAAAATCTGAAAAAGAATTTGCATTTGGCATATATAAAAATAACACTCAAAATCCTATAGTAAGAAAATTAACAGCTCAATTAAAAAATTGACAAAAGCCCTAGCTGGTTTAGCTCAATGGATAGAGCGTTGGCCTGAGGACTCAAGGGTTCCAGGTTCGATTCCAGTCAAGGGCATGTACCTTGGTTGTGGACACATCCCCAGTGGGGAGTGTGCAGGAGGCAGCTGAACAATGCTTCTCTCTCATCAATGCTTCTAATTCTCTATCCCTCTCCCTTCCTCTCTGTAAAAAAAAAAAAAAAAAAAAAAAAAATCAATAAAATATATTTTTAAAAAATTGACAAAAGCCTTGAACATACACTTGACCTAAGAGCATAAACTTATGTAAAGTAGGACACAAAATAATACTTATCATCAATAGTCAAGAAATAAATTATCAAATATGATAAGATAAAACTACTTATTTAATATACTCACTACAGTGAAAATATATGTATATTACTGAATATAGGAAGTGCTGGTTAGCATTCAGAGCAATGAGACCTCTCCTACACTGATTGCCAGTAGGAATGCAAAATCATACAGTCACCCTGGAAAGAAGATAGACAGTGTCTTAGGAATTTAAATGTATGCTTACCCCATGACCCAGCAATCTCACTCTCAGGAATTTACTCAAAAGGAATAAAAAATTATGTTCACACAAAAACCTGTATATTATTGTTCATAAAAGCTCTATTCAAAATTCTCAAAACCTGGCAATATACAAATGTCTTTCACAAGTGAATGATAAACTGTGGAACATTTATACAACAGACTAGTAGTCTGCAATAAAAACTGATGAACACATAACAACTTGGATATATCTTAAGGGAATTATGGTGAATGAAAGAAAACCAATCTCAAACAGTTGTGTATTATATATTTCCATTTATTTGACATCCTGAAAAAGATAAACTATAGTGATAGAGAAGAAATTAAGGACTGTCAAGGTTAAGTGAGAAAGAGTCAGACAACAAAGGAATAGCATGAGATAATTTTGGGGGGAGGCAATAGAATTATGCTGAATTCTGATTGAGGTAGTTAAATACATTACTAAAGCTTCCTTACAAGTTTTAATCTCTTCTTAACTTCATGAAAAATGGGCATTTGAAAATTGATTTTGAAACTTCTCTAAAGTAGTATTACAGAGTAGCCATCTTGGTTTCTCAATTATATAATTTATTTATTTATCTTAGTTACCTGCTTAATTCACCCAATAACTATAGGTGGTTTATTTGTGATAACAGGAAAGAAAAAAAATAAGTCATCTTTGTGATAGCTTTTGTTCTGTCAAATAACTGACATTTACTTTCAAAAGCTTGATCTGCTTCTCTGTGGGATAAGTTTTACAAAATCATCTTCATTGACTTAATTCCATTTACTCTTAAAATGTCATACATTTTCTCCCCAAACACAGAATAAATATGTTTTGCCTCCTAAGCAGTAAATGTTTAAAAAAAATCCTAATATTGGTTTTACATAAACTAATGTGTGACTAATTTAATTTATTAAACACAAAAGTAAAGAGTATTTTTACAATTAGAAAAGTTTTTAAGAACAAATGTCAATAAGCTCTTAATCACCACTGTGTAAAAAGTAAATTCTCTTTAAACATCTTGCACATTCATAAGCTAAATTGATAAAATGTTTAGCATTAAGACTTGAGACCAAAAATATAAAATCTCTGAAAAGCTACTATATTTTATCTCTCAAGCAACTTGGTAAAAATATGATAAGAATATTTGCTCTACTTAACTTCTATTGGGAAGTACTAGAAAAAATATTTTGTTTAAATGAGAAAACCACGCTAAAGTTATAGAGCTGAAAATGAGTAAATAAGGGTCATGACTGTGGCTGAGTCACTGGGCAATGAGGAAACAGAGTTAGCCATCAGGAAAGCCAAACATCTTCTTTCCACCTTTGCAAAACACTTGGAAAATAGCACCTGAGGTCAGGGGAAAGGCTTAAAAAGTCCCTACTGAGTCTATCATTCTAGGAGGACTGGTTGGCTTCTCCATGCTTTTTTTACAAGGTTTTCCAAAAGCATTGAGGTGAGGGAGTAAACTACTGGGTCTGCACACACATTGAGGACAAGATAGACAATCCAGAGCTTAAGCTCTTGCCCAGGTTGAAAAAGCCAATTGTTCCTGAAGCTCAAAAAGCAGAAAATGAGACTGGGGGAAAAAACTTCGGAAAGCAAAGGTCTTGTGGGACAGTAATGATACCTGCCACGCTCTCCAAAAAAGGACTTTGAGCAACAATAACAAAAACATAAAGAAGCAGGCAAAGACAGATGAGCTGAGGTGTGGCAAAATAAAACAAAATTCAAGCATGGCCTTACCAGTCAATCTTATTATTTCAGATCTCTTCAAGTTAGCTGTGGTTTAGAGGAGGGGGGGGGGGGGGGGGAGGTAGAGAGAGAAGAGAATTGTGCAAAATAAACATAAAAAACGCTTGAGAACTATCTCTAGAAAATAACTTGAAGTATATTTATGTTCCTGGGGAGAAAACAATTAGACTTTGGTTCTTGTTTCCTTGAAGAAAAGATTTCAACCAAGAGACAAAGGATAGCAAAGTAAGTAAGAATTTATTGGCTTCAGCAAAACTAGTGAAACAAGGAAGGACATAGAAGAAGCAACAGGAAAGTCTTGTCTGGGCTGTTTTGTCTCACTGAGAATCAGAGAAAAGGGGGCCTGGGAGACAGGTTCAGGGGGTTGGCCTGGGATGAGCTGCTGTTGCCTGTTGCTCCCCCAGCTGCAAATCCCATGGGGTTAGAGATCTCAGGGGAGGGCTCAATAGGATAGTCATCAGCTTTCCTGAAAGAAGTGTTGCTGGAAACTGATTGTTTTCACCAACCTTGGTTGCTCTGAAAGGACAGAGCAATGCACCCATGAAATTGAAACATTGTTAGTTAAAGCAAATCCCTACTTGTTACTTACATGTAAATTCTTGCTGCCTGTTTATTGTTTGAGTTTCCTGCCTAAGGAAATGGTTGTTTTCTAAGAGACTCAATAAAAGTCTGGTGAGACCCAGGCATCAGTGGGCAATCTACCCTGGTAGAGGAAAGATGCCACGCCTGGTCCCCAGTTTCCAAATTGATTCTCTTCCAGTTTCTCTCTCTTATTTTGTGTGCGGCTGCAGGAGCCCCTTACTTGTCCCGCGTGGTTCAGGGTTCCCCGTTCAGGTTCGAGTTCTGGAGGAGGCCGCACACAAAATGAAGAGAGAGAGACTAGAAGAAAATTAATTTAGAATAATGGAGACCAGGCGTGGCATCTTTCCACTAGTGGGTAAGATTGCCTACCACACAGGTCTTGCTCAAAGCTTTTATTAAGGCAAAAGGGGAACACAATCACATCCTTATCCTAAGGGCATGAAACTCCAACAACAAAGAGGCAACAAGAATTTACATATCAGTAACAGAGGTGGAGGGCTGCTTTAACTATCAAAGTCTCCATCTAAATGATGGGTGAATAGCTCCCCCACTATTCAGGGGAAGTAAGGTCGACCAGCCTTCAGGCACATTTCTCTGGCCTGCGGCCTCCTTCAGAACTCGAACCCTCAACAGGAACTCTGAACCACGCTGGACATGTAAGGGGCTCCAATAAGGTGTGCTCTTTCAGGGTCCTGGTCTCCCCTGATTGTTCAGCAGCAGGGCAGGGGGACATTCGTCAGTGTAGCTGGTCCTGAGGTTTCCCTTATCTGGTTTTGCTGCTTTTTCTGGGCCTGGAGCTGTCATATAACTGAGCCTAAATGTTATCTTTAGGGAGGACAAGATCAGGGGGTCCAAACTGCCTGACCAGTGATATGAAAGATCCAGGGTCCAGACCGCATGACCAGTGATATGTTAAAGGAGGATAGATTACCCTGGGGGCCAGGTTCTTATTTTCCCAGTTTTGCTCCTTACAGAGCATCCAGGGCTTTCTGCCCTGCTGAGTGTCTGTACCTGCCCACCATCCTTGCTCTGCTCATGTATAATCTATTTGCCCATAAAATTTACTGTCTTACAGAAATCTGTGGAAGCAGAGAAGTAGAACATTATTTCAAAAATGTTTGAATAACCTATTTATTAAAGTATGTACACATTGACAAACTCACAAATTGTAATAGTAAGCTAGATAAAAGTTATTTATTTTTAAAATATGTTTTATTGAGTTTTAGAGAGAGAGGAATGAAGAGGAAGAGATAGAAAATTCAGTGAGAGAGAAACATCAACTGGCTGCCTCCTAAATACCTCCTACTGGGGATCGAGCCCAAAACCCAAGCGTGTGCCCTGACTGGAAATTAAATCAGTGACCTTTTGGCGCATGAAGCAATGTTCAACCAACTGAGCCACACTGGCCAGGCTGCTAGATGAATTTTAACGAAGTTTTTATTTTTTTAAAATGTGTAACCAGAAACCGAGAGGACAGAAAATAATAACTGCCCACAGTAGTCTTTGTGCCCATTTGTATACAAATATAATAAATAAATATTATATGTAATATACCTTGAGATACGTTTTTCATGGAATCGTTTAATATAAATGTAATTACTTATATCTATCTTTTATAAAAGATTTTCTAATGGATATGTATGCTTTGAAAGGAAAACTCTAAGAGTTTTCTCTGGTTTTCCTTTTTCTATATGTAAAGACAATGATACTTTGTTTAAAATACATTTATTTCTTTGACTAGGATGATTAGGTCATTTAGAGACAAAGTTGTAGGTAGGTATGCAGAAGAACATGAGTTCATGTCATTGTTGAAATCAGGGAATTCAATTAGATGGTAACTAGTTACAAATCATTTAATGTTCACTCTAAGCAGAGGATGCGTTTAATGTCATAGAAGACTTAAGGGTTAAAGCTTTGACTCCAGTGTTCAGTTAGTATTTATATCCTGTCCACTTCTCTAATCATCTACATGTAAGATTCTCAATATGAAAGAAGAGTGGCAAACCTTTTATAAATGGAAGCCTGGGGATTTAAAAACAGCTACCACACACGAAAATGATAACAATTAGCAGTTGTCACATTCAGTGTCAGAGAAACACTAAGAAGATAGTGTATCTCTTTGATTCACTTTGATGAAACTCATATCAAACACTATCAATAGGATTTTTCACTCCTTCAAACTACAAAGAAAATCTGTCGCCAGACATTTTTCACAACTCTAATTACAGCATTGCTTTGGCAACTCTATAATTAAGAGTGAACTACAATTTTGCTTCCTACTCTCAGCTGTAAAAAAGTAAAATAAAATACAAATAAAAGAGATTTTTTTTTTAAATAGTGTTCTTAATTTAACATGGTATTTTGTTCCCTTAGTCTTTGGCATATTTGCCTTCAAAATTCTGTTGAAATGAAATTTAACTCATCCATATATGCCTCTAATTTGCAATAGATGTCAGTCTTTAAAAATGTCTGTCTATCTCTGATAATGCCTGTTTGTTTTTTCTAAGTTTCTATGTAATCATTTTCAGTAGTTCGTCTGCATGAATCAACGTGCTTACAAATAAAGTGCTTGGTTTCCTGTTCTGTTCTCTTTCCAAATCATGTGAATTTTTTCTTTATTTTACAATGTTACATATTTATTTTGTAATGTTATATATTTATACTTCAGGTTAAGTGCCATCGTTCAAAAATTATATGATGCCCAGCGGATGGAGCTCAGTGGTTGAGCGTTGATCTATGACCCAGGAGGTCACAGTTTAATTCTTGGTGAGGGCACATGCCAGGGTGTGGGCTCCATACCCCGTGTGGGTTGTACAGGAGGTCCATCAATTGGGACGCAAAGAGCCAAACCCTTCTCTTAGTTTAGTCAGACAAGGCTCTTCACCAAATATCTTTTCTGTGATTGTCACCAACCATCCTGCCTCCTCTATCCCATATCTGCATCTCCTTTTCTCCAAATCTTTCTCTCTCTCTCTCTCTCTCTCTCTCTCTCTCTCTCTCTCTCTCTCTCTCTTTCCCCGCCCCCCCTCTCTCATTCTCTTGGTCTCTCTCTCCCTCAGAACCCTAGCCTTTTGCCAGAAAATGAGCAACCGCAGAGGCAGCAGAAGGCAGTAGTCTGGACCTGACTAAATAACACAATTCCAGGCCTATGACAGGGTGAAGATAACATCTTGACCTAAGTTATGTTTCAACTCCTACCTGTAAGTTCAAATGACCTCCTGACTACTTTCCTATTAGACTGGACAGAGGGACACTGGAAGAGACCTCAGAATCGTGTCCTCAAAAATGGAAGAAATGATTTATTTCCCTTACCTCATCTCCTAACCCAAGGTGTCTCGTGATTTTGCCCTATATAATGTATTATTCACACACCAGTAGGGAGTTCAGGCTTTGAGCATCAGCTTCCTATACTCTCCTGCAAATCTCAGTAGTTAGTGTTGGCTCTGCTGGCGCTGGGTGGGTGACCTCTTCCCTAGCAACTGTGAGGCAGATGTTACCACTGTCCCCATTCTACCTGAGAAGAAACTGATTTGCAGAGCAGTTAAGTAACTTGTCTGAGGTCAAACAGCTGGCACATGAAGAAACATGGATTTGGCTCACTGGTTCATGTTTGTTTTTTTTTTTAAGAGAGATTGACTCTAAAGCAGTAGTTCTCAACCTTCTGGCCCTTTAAACACAGTTCCTCATGTTGTGACCCAACCATAAAATTAGTTTCATTGCTACTTCATAACTGTAATGTTGCTACTGTTATGAATCGTAATGTAAATATCTGATATGCAGGATGGTCTTAGGCGACCCCTGTGAAAGGGTCGTTCGACCATCAAAGGGGTCGCGACCCACAGGTTGAGAACCGCTGCTCTAAAGGATCATCTAGCCCCAGATTTTCTGTTAAAATCAATGTAAATATTCGGTATAAATCTTCCAAGAAGACAATGCACTGCCCACTGTTAAATATCTGTTGAAAATTGGACTGTATACTCTTGTAATTCTTAATTTTGTCACAAATCAAGTCGTAGGCATTTTCATAGATGTGAATCCTAGCACAAATACGTGTAGTTTTATGGACAGACTACACATAATATTAAAAAGGATTGTGAAAGCCAGGATGGCTTTAGGAAACTTGTAAAGCATAAAAGTGAAAACAACAAAAAACATGAAGCTTGCTAATCAGCTTTTTCAAAATCATCCTATTTAAATGTGAAGAAAAGTTTTGAACCATCTCAAATTGTACATATTGGTATCTCTCGATGTCGAATGATTAGAATCAACAAATTCTTTCCCTAACAAGAGCATTGAGCACGCTGGCACTTCTCGCTAGGTGAATTTATTACCACTCCTCCCAGCAGCTCTTATTATTCTGCTTATTGTGATTTATTGTGTTTATCTGTGTATTGCTGGATGCAAACTGCCTTGCAATTGTCCTTACTTATCTGTTACTTGTAAAACGTATTCTGGAGGATTTTGAATTTTACTCTTTGTTACGATGAGGAGGAGGCATGGTGTCACAGCTGGGATTAACGGAGCAGGCAGCAAACTCGTCCAGGCTCCTTCATGACCCAGCCTCATGTCTTTCTCATCTAGATGTCAATTTTCATTTCTGCTAATGAAGGAGTTGTAGATGACATCCCAGGCTATTTTTCTGGGCTAATACTCTAGGTTTTTGCCCCCTATTGGGGATTTAACAAGCAAATAAAGGTGTGTACTTCACTGAGAGTATGCTGCCCTTCCTATTGCATTCATGAGTGCTTGCTTCTCCTTGTCACAAGAGATGAATGGTATTTAAAAAAAGGTATCCATCTTGGCCCAAAGAGTGGTTCATCCTTGCTCAAGGCTGGTTATTCTATGTTTATTCTGTATTAATTAAAATATTATCCATCATGTTCATGTTTTTTTAACTTGAATAAGTTAATATTTTATTTTTGTATGTAGCATAATATGAGTATTTCTCTGGAAAACATCGAGTAAATTTTCTACTTGACCTAATTAGATTACTACATAACCCAAAAATAAAACCTTAGGTAAAATGCTCTTTATTTCACTGTTTGCTTTTGCACTATCAATGCTGATTACGTCACTGTTCTCAAGGCAAAAGGATTGCAGTAACTGCTAGCATAGTGTTACCTTTATATGGGAAACCTGTTTACATACTATCAATTGTAATAGTAAAATGCATCAATATTTCTCTTTACAACAAACATATTGTTGTACTACTTTTATTCATTTTACCATTCAATAAATATTTATTGATCACTCACTTTCTCCTAAACTAGGATTATAGCACAAAACAAAATAGAGGAAGACCCCACTTTTAAACAATTCCTAAATTTTAAATTGCACACCATTCCAAATAACATGATAAAATATCCCACTGTCCTTTTCTGCCCCCCCCCTCCCCTGGGATGTCAATCATCCCTTTGTCCAGTTTATCCACACTGCATAAACTATCTACTCTTTGGTCACTTAGGAGCCCACCTGGGTAATCTTATCAGTTATCAGAAACAGAATGCAGGGAGAGGGAGGGAGAGAGAGAGAGAGAGAACAAGACACATCAATTGATTGCTTCTGTAACCCAGGTACATAACCTTGCCCTTGACCTGGAATCAAACCCAAGGCTCTTCAGGATTCCAGTGACACTCTAAACACTGAGAACTACTGCCCAGGGCAGGGCAAGTACATTTACTTTTGTAAGAAACTGCCAAAACGTCTTTCAAAGCAGTTGTACCATTTTGCATTTCCATCAACAATGAATGAGCTCACCAGTGATGTAGCTCAGTGATTGAGCATCAACCTATGAACCAGAAAGTCAGAGCACATGCTAGATTGTGGGCTTGATCACCAGTGTTGAGTTTTCAGGAGGCAGACAATCAATGATTCTCTCTCATCATTGACGTTTCTACCTCTCTCTCCCTCTCCCTTTTTCTCTGAAATCAATAGAAATATATTTTTTTAAAAATGAATGAGAGTTCTTATTGTTCCACATCCTAGCCAGATTTATGGTTGTCAGAATTCCTTATTTTGATCATTCTGATAAATAAGTAGTGGCATCTCTTTGTTGTTTTAATTTGTAAGTCCCTGATGACGTATGATATAAAGTATCTTTTCCTATGCTTATTTGATATCCTATATAATAATAGAATAATAAAAGGCTAATATGCAAATACACAGAACAGCAGAACAAGCAAATAACCGAACAACCAGTTGCTACGATGTGCTCTGACCACCAGGGGACATGTGCGGAACATGGTAGGTGTTGGCCATGGCAGGATGGTGGGGCAGGTGAGCAGGGGTGCCAGACCAAGTTGGGGTACCAGTTGCTGCCATCAGTGCAAGCTTATATGCTACGGTCAGCACAGCTCTCATACCTGCAGCTGACGCTGGCCCTGCTCACACCTGCTGCCAGCACCAGAGCTGCTGCTCACACCCATTGCCAACACCTGGCACTGGCCCCAATTGCTCAGCGCCATCAGTGGGTGCAATTGGCGGCTGCCAGCACTGATTGCCCCTGAGAGCTTCTCTATCTCCCCCTGCTCCTGAGGGGCAATTGGGGCAACAACTGCTGCTCGCACCCACTGACAGTGCTGGCTTGGCTTACACTCGCGGCTGGAGGTGGCCTCAACCACTCCATGCCTTCAGCAGGTGTGAGCAGGGCCAGCACCATCAGCTTGTGGGAGCCACAGCAGCGGGAGCAGGACTGCAGGCAGACAGGGGATGGGGGCCATAATGGGAGGTGCTGGGTGGGGGAGCGGAGGATGGGCCGAGTTCTGCCCCTGTGCCTACCAGAGCGTCACAGCTCATAGTTCCTTTCAAGGTGCATGAATTTGTGCACTGGGCCCCTAGTTCATATATATGTAGTGAGATGTTCCTTAAAGTTTTTGGTCCACTTTTCAATTTTCTGGTTTTTTTTGTTGTTGTGGAATTTTAAGCGATTTTTCTATATTTTGGGTAAGTCTTTTTTCAGATGCATCTTTTGTAAATATTGCCTTTTAATCTGACTTTTCTTCTCATTTTCTTGACATTGTCTTGTGCAGAGCAGAAACTTTCCATTTTAATGAAGTCCATTTTATCAACTTTTCCTTTCATGACTAGTATCTTTGACTATTGTATCTAAAAAGGCATTAACCATGCCCAAGGTCATCCAGATTTTCTCCTATGTTATCTTTTAAGACGTATAGTTTTGTACTTTAGATTTGGGTTTATGATCCATTTTGAGTTAATTTTTATGAAGGATGTAAAGTCTGCATGTAGATTTATTTTATTTTGCTTGAGTATGTCCAGTTGTTCTAACATAATAATATATTTTTCATGGTGTTTTGTTTAGTCACAGTTTCTACTAAGCTCTGTAAATTTAGCAACATTTTTAATATGCTGATATGAATTGTCATTTTTACTAGATGGAGAGCAACTTGATATGGATTATATGAACTAAGCTATATTATGACCACTTGATGATACATCATACACACACACACACACACACACACACACACACACACACACCCCTGGTGAATGAAATTCATGCATGGAGGGGGGTTCCCTCAGCCCAGCCTGCACCCACTCCAATTGGGGACCCCTTGGGGAATGTCCAACTGCCGGTTTAGGCCCAGTCCCACACCAGCAGTTGGATATCACTCTCACAGTCTGGGACCTCTGGCTCCTAACCACTCACCTGCCTGCCTGATAGCCCCTAACTGCCTCTGCCTGCCTGCCTGCCTGCCTGATCACTCTTAACTTCCCTCCCTTGCCAGCCTGATCTAGCCCCCAACTGTCCTCCCCTGCCTGATCTCCCTCCCAACTGCCCTCCCCTGCAGGCTTCATCTCACCCCCAACTGTTCTCCTCTGCCGTCAACTTGGTTCTGATTGGTCAGTTTCTATGCTAGTCAGCATCAAAAGCTCTGCCTCATTGGCAGCCATTGGCTCCTTACATTCACCCAGATTTGATTCTGATTGATAAGTTTCTATGCCAGTCAGTGTCTCTGGGCCTATCAACGGGGCCTGACCATAAAGGCAGGTCTGATCAGCAGCCCTGGTGGAGACCTGGAGAGAAATGGCGGCATAGCTATTGGCCCTTTATTATATAAAGGAAACATTTTATTGAATATTTTACCTACAAATGATTCATATGCCACTCAGAATGTTTTTAACTGAATCTCAGATTTTAACCTATGATGTACCTAGGTTGCTATGTACATCACTTAGAAATATTTAAATATGTTTGTATCTATCCTATATAATAGAAGGGTAATATGCAAATTGACCATACGACAGAACAACTTGCTATGTATATCACTTAGAAATATTTAATACGTTTGTGTGTATACTAAGTCTCCACTGAAAGAATTTTAGACTATTTTAAAACATTTCTCCATGAAGTCATGTTTTCTCCTTAAAAACCCTCACACATAACTCTAAACACAGTGTAGGCTCAATGAAGGTGAGTGATTAGCATCTAATCACATACTTCTGAATACATGGATGATATTTTCTTCTCAACATTGTTCAAATAGGAAACATTTTATTGAACATTTTACCTACAAATGATTCATATGCCACTCAGAATGTTTTTAACTGAATCTCGGATTTTTCTTTCACAATTAATAATAGAATCTAAGTTTTAAAAAAAGGATAGTAGATATTCTAAATATCAATCATTTCCCAAGTTTTCCACCTCAGAGCCTTATTATTAAATTAGATTATACACATGGAAAGCAATTTTAAAAGAATTACACAAATGTTAATTATCATTTTCAGAAATTTCTGCTAAATTTCAGCTCTGCTACCTAATTAGATGCATGACTTTGAAACATCCCTCAAGTGATTGCCTACACCTGGAAAATGTTTTCAAAATTTTTCATATGCTTGAGTTCTTTTTGTCCTTCATGTTTCATTTTCTTATCACCTCCTCAGGGAAGATATCCATGAATTTCCCAAGTACATAAATCCCCTCTTACTATTCTCTCTCCTGGAACCTGATTTCTTTCTTTACAAGACTTTCCATGGTATGTAGGTATGTAATTTCTTAGTTTTCTTATCCTATATAATAAAAGGGTAATATGCAAATCAACCCAAGGACAAAACAACCGGTTGCTATAACACTCCCTGACCACTAGGGGGAAGACACTCATTGCAGGAGCTGCCCCCTGGTGGTCAGTGTGCTCCCACAGGAGGAGCACTGCTTAGCCAGAAACCCAGAAGGCAGGCTGACGGCTGACGAGGGCAGCAGCAGTGGCAGGAACCCCTCCTGCCTCTGTGGCAGCTCTAAAGATGTCCAACTGATGGCTTATGCCCACTCCTCCGAAGGGCTCCCGGACTGTGAAAGGGCACAGGCTGGGCTGAGAGACTCTCTCCTGGTGCCCAACGAATCTTATGCAGTGGGCCTCTAGTGGGACTATAATGTCCATAAAGCTGAAAATTGTGTCACTTATTCACCACCCAACACAATCACCAGGTTTGGGTGAGAAATTTGCCAAACTCAGACAGTCCACTTATTTACATTAAAAATTGCAATGATAAAAAATGAGAATATTTTTATTAATGTAATTCACACACTCAAAGAAATAAACAAATTACAGGTGCTATAATTATTTTGAGGAATTAAAATTTAAGACATTATTTCTCTCCTCCCTCACTCCACCAACCACCCTCAATGTGAAGTACACATAGGACACAGAACAATAAATTAATATATTTTATCCTTCTGGTTTTTGGCTTATAATTCCAGTGTGCAATCAGAAAAAATACCTTTGCAAAGATGAGAGGTAGGTAGACAAAAGAGAGAGGAGATCCGGAATCAAAGTGAGATCAGTGGCCACCACTGCTCTCCCTTTGAGTTCTCATGACTCATGTCATGACTCAGGGAGGAAAAAATAAATGCCCAGAGCTCAAAGTTTTTTAATTGGAGCTATTTCATGTGCAAATGAAACACATTCTGGTTCCCTATAATCCCATGGCTCATTATACTCTTAGACAGGTGTGAATAACAAACATGTTTCCATCCTGATCCTGTCTGGATCATCTCTGGTGGACTGCTTCTGAAAGCTTTGTGTGTTTTATACTTGTGCAAAGATTTAAAAATTGAAAAATTTCACAACCTGTCTAATATTTCTCAAGTCTTTGATTTTACTACCGAGTCTCTCTCAAGGATATATACAGCTAGTGTTATTTTTCCTGTTAATTATCATACAGCTTTATGCCAATGTTGGAAGTTCAGGAATCATAACTCCTGACATGGATTTTCAGTATTTTACATTTTGTAGCAAGAAGAGTGAAAATGAGGGAATTACATAAGCTATGCTTGTTTTGGGAAGTCCAGGGAGCAATTGATGAGACAAAGATTACATTAATGAAAGCTGTATCATTTTAGGGTACCTTTTTCTGTTACAATCACATGCACCATTCACTATTTCTAGCTGAACATATAGGAAGTTGTGTTTAAATTTTTATTCCTATTTATATGTTAGCAGATGTAGATACTTTAGTCAAAATCAAATGCATAATCTAAGGCAAGGAAACATAATTATATCCAAGAAAAGGAATATCACTTGTGATTTGTATAAAGACATGATGTTTCTTACAGGAGGTGGATAGTGATAGTCAAGCTAGAATTTCCAGACTTCTGAGACCTCAAGAAATATACATTAAAATAAAAAGTATTCTAAATAAAATAAAAGTCTGGTGCTTTTCTTTAGAGAAAACTAAGCATCCAATTAAAGACATGAAAAATAATAGAAAGAAAGAAGGCCATAAAGGTAATTTGAGTTCTAACATGAAAGTCCTTTAATATTAAGTGAAAATGTGACATCCTATATAATAAAAGGCTAATATGCAAATACGCTGAACAGTGAAGCAACCCAACAATTGAACAGCGGTACAACCGAACAACCAAAACAACTGGTTGCTATGACATGTGCTGACCATCAGAGGGAGTACATGAAGCATTGTGTGCGTCGGCTGCAGCAGGATGGTGAAGCAGGTGAGCGGGGATACTAGACCAAGGCAGGGTGCCAGTCGCTGTCATCGGGGCAAGCTTCTGGTGGTTACTGAAAATTCTTTACCCATGTGCCACAGTCCCACCTGGTGCTTGCACCCGCTACTTGCTCTGGAGCCACTGCTTGCAGCCACTGCCAGCATCCGGCGCTGGTCCTGATTGCTCGGCACTATCAGCAGGCACTAGCAGTGGCTGCCAGTCCTGATCACCCCTCAGAGCTTCTCCACCTCCCCCTGCTCCTGAGGAGTGATCAGGGCAGCAGCCACCATTCACACTCACTGAAGACCCTCCCCTATGTCCACCTCAGCCACACAGCCCACAGTTCCTTTTAAGGTGCAGGAATTCATGCACTGGGCCCCTAGTTTAAAATAAGAAACAACGGAGCCCTGAAAGGTTTTGAGCAATAGACTGGAACAATTAAAGATTTGGCAAAAGCCCTCCTACACCCATGAATTAAAGTGAGAAGCAATCAGAAACCAATAATGGAGCCTTTGAACAATTGAGTATTAATTTGTTGAAATTTTGATGTTACCTGAAAATGAAACATTTAAATTTTTTGCCTGCTGACAAATTAAAGCAATTCAACAATTTTTATTAACTGACACAAAGTCAATGCTAATACATGCTATTTGATTCTGAGAAAAACATAACTGAAAATGCACAAGAGAATGATACACAAGTTAATTGAGAAAACATTATGAAACTGGAAACAACTCTAGACTGAAACTTAGCAGATAATTTCTCAAAAAATCAATAAGCTTTCATAGATTTCAGCTCCTTATTTACATCATAATAACTATTGATATGTTGTCCTACATGACCCCTACTAGCTTTCTTAAATTCTATAAGTGTGACTGAAGAATTGGGGATATTAAACTAGGTACTCTTTAAGAATGTTATGAGCTATAACATTACATTATTCTATAAATCTATTTTTTAATCATTCTGAAATTGTAAAACTCTCCAGTTTTCTTAACCATGATTACATTGAATAATAATTGGATTACCTCTAATGGACATTTCATTGGTGGTATACACATATCGGGAAGATACTTTAAGGTGATATTTTTCCATCAAGTTCAGTCACCCCCTTTTTAACAGCTTGTTGTGTTATATAGTCCTTCCTCTTTCTCCAAGGTCTCCACACACACATATGTGAGACCACTTAAAGTTGTCCCACAGCTCATTGGCACTGCATTCATTATGTTTGCGTATTGTTATTCAATTTGTTCTCTTTTCTAGTTTGCATCATTTCTACTAATATAGCATCAATTCTACTAACCTTTTCTTCTGCAATATGCAATCTATTATTAGTAGAGTATATTTCTCACTTCACACTGTGGTATTTTATTCTTCGATTTTTTTTTTAACCTTTCCTGTCAAGCATTTTATTTTGGAATTAGCTACGGGTCAGTCTTTTTTGGTATTTCCTGTTTCTTTTCATTTGTGGAAATTTTTGATTTGATGTCAAAATTGTTAATTTTTACCTTGTTGGTAAATATTTTTGGTTTTTTTTTTTTTTTTTTCTGGGCCAAACGAAGTTTGTTGAAAAGAAGTTAAACCTTTGTTGTTGTTTTGCTTTCAAGGTTCATTAGATAGAATCAGAGTAGAACTATCTAAAGGTAATTATCCAATGCTACCTTCCTGGGTAGTTTATCCTCTGTAATATGAATCAGGATGCTTTCCAATTTGGCTGGTTGGACCAGATGATCTTCTCAGCACTGCGTGAGGTCCTGTCATTGTTCTCTCTAATCCTTTTGGGAAAGTCCTCAAACTTGTGTACTTTGTTCACAAGTAGTCATATGCTTTCAGTATACATTTGAATACTTGATGGGACTTCCAATAGTCCTCTGGAATTCTTTGTAAGGGGAGCTCTCTACCCTGCTGTACTTTCTCTTGTGAACTCTGTCTTCCTTGCTCTATGTAGAGTTTCCTAGGTTTTGTTGGAGTCTATCATCCCCATGCCCCAGCCTGGTGACTCATGGGAATAAGCTGGCACAATCATGGGGTACATTCATTTGTTTACAACACTTAGAGATCCTTCATTGTCTGATATTTAGTCTCTGGAAACCTCTGTAACGCATGTTTGTGCATTTTTTGTGTGTGGTCTTTTTTTTTTTTTTTCAGAATGGGGGGAGTGAGGGTAAATTATGTCCATGTTTTATTCTATGTTGGCCAAAGGCTCCATTCACTTTTTAAGTTTAAGAGACTCAATATTGCAAGATTTTAATAAGTTGCAAAAGTATTCTATTTTTTAAAACTCTCTTGCTTGTGTAGTTAAACATTGATATGAACCTTCCATTTGCCCAAGAGTTGCAAACTACTTGTGGTGAATAGTCATAGAAACCTTTCAACTATACTCTACTTACTGTTGTCAGGGTGTTCTTGATACCATGAAAATAAAAAATAGATGGTATCATCTGGAGGGAAAAAAAATCACTGACAACCAGGAGGTAATCTCTGTGAAATGGCATTTAACTTGAACTTAGCACTGACTGAGGTCAGTCCCTTTACTTTGGCAACACAGAAAAGGAGTTACGTCAATATGCTTGAACATAGAGTACTTGAGATTCCCAGTTTAAGCAAAAGATTAAAACATTCTTCACAAAAAGAAATAAATAAAACAAAAAGAAAGCAAATAAAATAAACAAATATATATTGAACACCTACTATGTGTCAGATACTATTTTAGACATGAAACTGACATGTAAAAATAAAATACCCATTTATAAATTTACAGTGAGTAATATCATTGTTATAGAGACCAAACAGGTCTCTGATGTATTTTTCTCTGTTGCATTTTTTCTCTTTCTATGAGCAAGCAATATGAAAACTCGGCATGCCTAGTGACTAAAATTTTATATATAGAATATCACAAAATCATTTAAATGAAAATGCATTTTCCATGGTAATGTTCATTGTGAAGAACATATTTCTAAATAGATTTAGTGCAGAAAATAAATTTGAGTTTATAAAGATAGATACAAAAGCTGCCTTGAGTGGTTAAACATTCCACTGTATCTTAAAGATGATGTGATTTGAAAACCACTTCTCTCTATATTAGATTCTAAGAGGAATTTGCTTTTTTTTTAAGATGAAGATCATTGCATCTACTGTGAGCATTGAAATATTACATTCCAGTGACTAAATTGACTTCTTTAAGCACCTTTATAAATGTTTCACCGGCCATTTTAAGGAATTTCAAACATTCTAGTTTGAGTCTTTGCACTTGGGATGCGCATAGTAAAAAGAGAACCTTGAATTTGGATAACAAATATTATTATTATCACATTTTAGTGCAGTGTTGTAATTTGTAAAGCACATTCATGCTTTTCTGTATTTGATTCTACAACATTAAGAAACTCCATAATTGTCTTCTTGCGGTTGCATACATCTGCATTCCACACAGCCTTTTCCCAGTGCCAGACTGTCCTTATATTTAGAGATGTTAATGGGTTCTAATGAGGCTTCAAAGATGTTAAGTGTTCAGAAGTTCTCTTTGTACCACTCAGAACTCTCTACTGTGTTTGTAATAACAGTGCAACAGCAACAGACTAGATTGTTTTGCTTGGAGTATCTGCCTCTATGCTTTTTAGAGAAAATTGTTCTTACCCATGTTTTTTTTGTTGCTGTTTTGAAAAGTAATTTATATTCAAATTGTTAAACTATAAAAAAGGATTATTTGTGTATTTTGAAACTAGTTTTTTTAAAAGCTTAAATATTTACTTGATGAGGAACAAAATAGAAAATGCCCAATGTTTTACAGAATTGAGTTAGCAAAGGTTTCAGATAAATAAAATGTTTTTTAAACACACCATACATTTCTTGTTCAATAGTCAGAAATTTATGTTTGGAACGTGTGACAAATCTGAAAGTTATTCTGCGTCCACATCAGCGCTCATGGCACAAAGTTTGTGACCCTCCAATAAAGAAAGCCATTCAGCCCTAGCTGGTTTGGCTCAGTAGATAGAGAGTCTGCCTGCGGACTGAAGGGTCCCAGGTTCAATTCCGACCCAGGGCACATGCCCGGGTTGCAGGCTCAATCCCCAGTAGGGGGCGTGCAGGAGGCAGCCAACCAATGATTCTTTCTCATCATTGATGTTTCTATCTCTCTCTCTCCCTCTCTCTCTCTCTCTCTCTCTCTCTCTCTCTCTCTCTCTATATATATATATATATATATATATATATATATATATATATATGTCACCATCTTTGTCTGGGCTTGTTCTCTCCTCCATTTCTGGAGGCTTCTCATAATCGGTTATTATAAGGGGAGTGAGGGTGCATGAAAGAGGGCCTTTCCCACTGAGCCATTTTACAAATTAGGTCTTTCCTTGATTCAGTCCACAGAATGCTGTGCTAATGATCTCTGGAAAGAAATTAGGTTTTGCTAAATTCTCAGGAGCCATTTCTTTGGAATTTTGGATGACAATTTAGTATTGACAATCATAGGGGGGAAATAACTCAGCATAGAAATGTGCAGAAATTTCTCTATCTAGACAAATTAAGCTAGGTCTCTTGGGCATGCAGTTTGAGGATGAAAATAACTATTCAAACTATTCTAACTTCAGTTTAAATGAGGCCAAATGGGGACACTTGATGTTTGTCTTGAACTGGTCCTGCTCCTCCTCTTCACCATGTGCCTGCCTTCTCTGCATATCTGATTTTTTTGAGGGGGGAAAAATGGCTCTAGGAAGAAATAACTAGAGAAGAATAAAAATTGTCACTGATAGTTAATGTATTCTAAATACATACCTATTTCTGTATTTTTAAGACATCCATGAGAATTGATTTTGCAGTGAAAAATCTTTGATTTAGGAATTAAAAGGTGAATAAAATTATTTATGGGTTTAATGATTGCTTACATTATTTGGGGTTGGCATTATCTTTTTATCCATATTCATGTGGTGGTGTCTTTGTAAAATAGTCTTCTCTGAGTGGAGAAACTTAATTTAATCAATCAGTACAACTAGACTGATATTTCTTAAATAAAGGTATAAAAGAAACTATATGTGCTAATTTTATTTATTTACAGAGGTTTTAGTTACAACCTCTTTTAAAAATGTGCCATTTAGAACATTTCTATTTCACCTTTTTCAGTTCTCTAATTTTGTTTAAAAATAATAATAATTTTACTTTTGCCACATACTGCACAACTTTCAGTACGACTGAGGTCTTTATTACTGACCCAGGGAAAAGGACAACTCTGTGGTTTTGTACCTGGGTGTGTGGAACATTGGGGAGGCCCTTTAATGGGGCTTCAAAGAGGTTATTCTTTGGAACTGGCCCTTGGGGGTTATTGTTATCAGTTCCATGATGACCCACATTAAAGTACATTAAAAACATTTTTTTTTAATGAAAGGAGCCTAGAGCACATGACGGAAGAGGAAACAGAATTAGAAGGAAAATGAATCCCAAATATAGGATATGGTAGAATATGTAAAGAAGAAAGAATAACATGTTCAGTTGTTAGACCTGCTGCAAGAAGAAATGAAAAACAGAAACAGGGAAGAGAATTGATGCAACAGTAGAGAATTTTTTAGAATTTTCTTATAGATCACTGGTAAGGAGCAGGGAGTGAGGGAGCCAGCTAGGACATCAGAATCACTTTTAACACACATTCTGTTTTCCTAGGTGCGCAAGCAGAAAGGGGAAGACAGCATTTGTCTTGCAATGCTGCCAGTGAACAGGGCATGGAGGTGGGAGCGGACTCCAGACAGATGATTAGAGTGGTCTCCTTAGCACCCACATGTTTGCAAGCTCTTGAAGTGCCACTCTGGTGAACATTTCATTTGTACAGCTGGAAAAAAAAGCAGATGAAAATAATTATAGTATACCAATTTAAGCTACATCAAACATATAAACTCTACAGTGGAATTTATCTAGTGTCTTCTTAAAAGAAGTTTTTGACAGAGTGAGCATGAAGAAAATAAAAAAGGAATAGAATTTTGAGTGTCTGGAGGGGTTGGCGTGGGAAGGCAGCCAGTGCGGCTGGGAAAGGAGGCAGAGAAAAGTATGAATTTGGATGCCAAAGATAAACTTGGCTTATTTTGAATTTTGCCTAAAGTGACATGATAAAAACTTTGTCCTCCAGCACATGCAACATCTGACCACCTTGGGAGGAGAAATTGCCTCAGAAAGACCGATGGATTTATGCACTAAACAGTGTTAGAATACCTTCTATTATTCTACAATTGTTCAGTCTCTTTATTCTAGGGAACCATGGGATTCTTAATTCAGCTGCCTCCAGGCCCTCATAAAAAATACACATTACATGGTATGCTTGCAAGATAAAATCTGTATCATAAAAGTTCTCTGACCCTATCTATAGAGATATGAAGATTACCCTACTAATTTAAATGAATAAAATTTACTCACCAATTCACAAGGTAATTTACTCACCAACTCAGAGGGTCATTAATGCATTCTCCATTCTTGAAAGAAGGAAGAGAGATAAAAAGTTTTTCCAAATCAACTGGACTTGATGACTATGCTGCCTACTCTTTCAATGGATTTATCAATTCCTTATTGAGTTTTTGAGTCTGCAATTTAAAATCTACTTGGTCTTTGTAATAGACTTGGCAGTCCATGGAAGGTCTCCAGGATGAATTGCTAGCACATTCATTGTTCCACCAACCTTTTGATAATTCTGCCAAATCAACGGCTGGATACCAATTTTCTATTTCTCTAGTGAGACAGCTGTCTTCAATCCAACTGTTTTGATGTTTTTAAATTCCAACAAAAACGATTTGAACCTGTAATAAATTATTGACGGTTAGCAGAGGAAGAAAAATACTGCAGTCTTGAACCAAGGCTCTTAGTTATATGCTCAGCAATGCCATAGAACAATGCAGGAGAACCTACTATAAGAGGAGCAGCTTAGAACATAAACCATGTTTTCAGACCTAGAATCCCTTATGAATTCTTAAGAGTGCAGGATTCAGTTACTTCCTGAAATAAGAACTTATACATAAAGTAAAATTTCAACTATGGCAACCACCCCAGATTTTAAACTTGATGCTATTCCTATACACTGTTTTTGATTTGAAAAACAAACATCCATCCAGTTACCCATCATCAAATACAGTAATTATCTTTAATTCCTTATTTTAATTTCCATATCCATTTAGACTGAGTTTCACCAATTCTTACAAATCTCTAGAATCTATCCTCTCTCCTATTTTCATTCCTACTTCTTGAGTTGTACCCACCTCATCTCTTCCTATTGTAATCTACTCTAATAAAAGAGTAATATTGAAATTGACAATTTCTTTGGGATGCCTAAGCCATGCCCACCAGCCAATCAGAGTGGCTGTATGCAAATTAACCCAGCCAAGATGGACTGAGGAGTGGGAGAGAAAGGCGGCCTGGGCTGGCAGTGAGGCCCCCAGGCACCCGCCTCCTGCCTGGCCATCTTCCCAGTCCCCTTGTGGGGATCAGGGAGTGGGGAAAGGCTGGCCTGACCATGAGGCAGTGAACAAGCAGGGTTTTCCCAGCTGTCCCGTGGCTGGAGGAAGATGGGCAGTAGGCAAGCTTGGCAGGCAGGCAGCACTGAGCCCTGGCCACAGCTCAAAAAAGAGAACAACATGCAGGGGAGGGCAGAAGTCTGAGAGATCAACACAGAGGGGTTCCTGCTCCAAGCCTCCACAGTGTGCCTGGGGGCAGGCCCCCAACAGATAGACACACACAGGACGACTGCTCTGAGCCTCAGATGCGACTGGGGACAAGCCCCCAGTGGTCACACACACACACACACACACACACACACGTGGTGCCTGCCAGACTGGGACCATCAGTAGGACATCCACTGAGAGGTTCCGGACTGTGAGAGGGGGAAGGCTGGGCTGAGGGACCCCTGCCCTCCCCCCGTGCATGAATTTTGTGCACCAGGCCCCTAGTATTACAATAATTACTAACTGGATCCCTACAAATCTATATCTGTAAATGTTCAAGAACTTACCAGATTGGTGTTTGTTTGTTTTCAAAGAAATCCTATCTAATAAAAGAGTAATATACAAATTAGGCATCACTCTGTCACAAAGATGGCCGCCCCCATAGCCACAAGATGGCCATCCCCATGGACACCAGATGGTGGCACCCATAGCCACAAGATGGAAGTGCCCAGTCCGGCTCAGCCCTGCCACTGAAGTGGTCAGGCTTGTTAGGTAGGCAGGTGGGGGGGGAGGCGGGGGGCCCAAGGGGTGGAACAGGTGATCAGAAGGGGTTGGGGGTCCCCTGCCCAGACCTACATCCTTGACCAAAGGTTATAGGCCTGGGCAGGGGTGGAGCTGGGATTGGAGGAGTAGGGGTGGAGCCGGTGATGGGAGTGAACTACAGAGGAAACACCTTTTCATAATGCTCATTGGCTGAGCTCCCTGTATGCCACTGGTGATATTCTTAGTAACTTGGGTAATAAGAATCCAAAAGGGTGATCTAGAGTTTTTCCACCACACTCCTGGAGGAAATAAAATGAAGGTCCACTGCTGGAGGGCTAAGAAATGTCATAGCCTGCCCTTGCCGGTTGGCTTAGTGCATAATGCCTCAGCCTGCTGACTGCAGGGTCTGGGTTCAATTCTGACCAAGGGCAGGTACCTCGTTTGCAGGCTTCTTCCTGGCCCGGGTCCAGGTCAGGGCATATGCAGGAGGCAACCAATTAAAGTGTTCCTCTCACTTTGATGTTTCTCTCTGTTTTTCTCTCCTCTTCCACATCCTCTAAATATCAATGGAAACATATCCTCAGGTGAGGATAAGAAAGAAAGAAAGAAATGTCATATCCTATAAAAGACACATCTTGAAAATGCCTAAAGAAAGTTGTCATTTTTTTCATGGTGAAGGGACTGGAGTCCATGTTGATGAAAACAACCTTGGTGGCTGTGGTGACTGGCAGTGGCTGCAGCAGCAAGGTGATGAGGCTAGTGGCTTACCCTGATTAGCATGGTCACCTTCCACAAAAGGAGGCCTGATTGTAGCTTAGGCCCGCTCCCCAAGGGGAGTAGGGAGAGGGCCTCAGCCATCAGTAGGACACCCCCTGAGGGCTCCCAGTATGTGAGAGGGGGCAGGCTGGGTTGAGGAACCCCTCCCCGCCCCAGTGCACGAATTCCGTGCACCATGTCTCTTGTCTATAATAACAGTGTAATATGCTAATTAGACCAGATGTCCTTCCAGATGACCTTCTGGATAAAGGAGGGGCTTCAAGGGAAGCCTGGGTCCTGGGTGCTTTCTGGCCACCAGAGGGAAGCCAGTGCTGACAGCCAAGGGAAGGAAAACATACTCTTACATGAATTTTGTGCATTGGGCCTCTAGTTAATTATAATAATATCTGAGCTCCAAAATTAAATTCTAAAATATAGGAAGGAAATCAGGTCCTTTCAGAATCTGTCCAGTACCTATTTTTTATAAGCATCCTCCTGTACTTCCATATGTACCTTAACATCCCAGGTTTTACTAAATGAGTCATGTTTTCTTTCTCTGGTTCTTCCGCCTAGAACACTTTCCTTTCTCCTGTTCATTTAGCAAACATCTACTCATTCCTCATCTCAGGTATCATTTCTTCAGTCAAACCTTCTGAAAACTCCCTCTCTAATCAGAAAAATGTCCCCACCTCTTAGCTTTTCCAAGAATCATGATCCTGATTCAATTAAGGTTTCCACATGTAAATTTCTCTGCACCAGCCTGAGCTGTATGGAATTTAGGGGTCACATCTTACCCTTCTTGGTCAACACTGTTTCATGGATAATAAGGATGCCACACAAATTGGTGAGAGTGATATCTGAACTTTATACAAATTTAATGCATTTTTGCAGGTACTTTGGCTTTTTAAACTTGGTTCTCTTAATTATGTACATTGTTTCAATTTGAGAGATATCCCTTATAAGTGTCTCCATTTTAATTTCTAATTGTTATAAGTTTCATAGGGGTGGTAATTCTTTAAGGTGAAATGTTTTGTTTATATAAATCCCATCGTAGCACCAAACTCCTGTTGACTTTCAGAAGATGCTTGCTGAAGCGTCTGGAGGAGGCAGCATTAAGAGTTAACACTTCCAATCTCTTAAACTACAACTGTCTCCCAAGAGAGAAGTGAACTTAAAAAAGGATGTGTGCCAGAGAATCATCTCATGCGAAGTCATTTCTGGCAAATAATCTGTGTTAATGAGAAAACGCAGTGCAGGAAAAGTGGGATGTGTTCTTTGCTATATTCAGCTTTTTGTGCTGCTTTCAACAACCTGTCTCTAATCCTTGCTGTAGATATTGTTCATGCTGCCTGGGTCTCATGTTCTGAGAAGTGCAAATGAAATCATGCCGCCATGGCACACGCCATGTGTGAGAAGAATAACCTGAATCATTAACTTAAAGATAATTGCCTCTGGAGATAGTTCTGCTTAAAACAAAGGACACAATTTGCTTTACTCTTTTAGACACACAAAGCTGAGAAGAACACTGCTGACTGAATGAACCAGCAAAATGTGGCGAGCCATGCACACCTACTAATTTTATTAGCTATTCTTTAAGTTCAAATCCTAGGAAGACAGGGTTGGTGACTCAAACTCCTTTACTGTCTCTGAGAAAAATTAAAAACTTGCAGCCTTCTTTGATTAATAAAACTATAGGGGCTTTTTTTCTCCAGCCAAAAAATGCCATTAATTTTAGTAGACTGAGTATAAAATAATGTCATTTATAGCTTTAGCCTCAAATATTCTCCCCTGATCAAAGTAAGGAAACCTAAGCCACTCAAGACTCTTCCTATTCATCTGACCCTTTACAAATCACAAGTAAATAAGTAGTTATTAAGCCTGCTTTAATATTTCATGTTGTACAATGTGCTTCAATGCACTCATTCCCTACAAATAAATAAAACACATGAGGATCCCTGTTGTCCTCGAAAAACTAAATAAAATATAAGTACGTATCTCTTTTATCCCTTTGCTATTTCATTTTGTGACAAACTTCGCTATAAATGAATACAACGCCAGAACACATTGAACATAGGATTGTATTTAGAAGAAAGCCTCATCTTTTAAAGCAAAGAAACGGAATTTTCTCAGATCTGTCTTCTGGACTGCCAACTCATTTCATGCTCGTTACAGAGCTCTAAAGTAATTTAGGGAACTTCTTCAGTGTTCTGTAGGCAAACATAAGACATTTTAGGTAACACTTTTGTTCATGTGAGGTGATCATTTCAGATATGTTACTACTTATAGATCTGGAATGTTGATCAATAACTAATCTGCCCCCAAAGTCACTAAATAACAGGTTATTCTGGGCTGTTCTTATCTTCCCTCAAGAAGAAAAGCACAGGTAGATGGTGTGTTGGCGTGTAACAGACATTGTTGTCCTATCTTTCCATCCCATGCTGGGTGGGAATAGAGGGTCTTCATGAACAATAAACCACGATTGAAATCCCGATCCTGGTATCAGGTTTATAACTGTCATCTCTGCACCTAGCCAAGAACATTGCTGTCGCACTAACTCTTAGACAACCTTAACATAGGTCATCTTTTTATTAAACTTGAGGTGATGAAAATTTCCTTCTCTAGTTTTAATAACCAGCATACCAACAAATACAGAGTGGGCAAAAGTAGCTTCACAGTTGTTCCTATGGAGAACAGAGAAGTTAATAAATAATAATGCAAGAATAAATTCTGTGTTTTGCATACTCACACTGCAAACCTACTTTTCCCCACCCTGTTTATGAATGCATGTAACTGGTACCTTGCAGATTACAGTATAACTGATACATCAGACTTGTAAGGAATATATTATTATGTTGTTGTTAATCCTCACTGACGATATTTTTCCATTGAGTTTTGGGGAGAGTAGAAAAGAGAGGGAAAGACAGGGAGAAGCATCAATGTGAGAGAAACATATCAATTGGTTGTCTCCTGCACAGACCCCGACTAGGGCTCAGGCCAGGAGGAGCCTTCAACCAAGGTACTTGCTCTTGAAAGGAATCCAACCCACCAACCTTTGGTCTACAAGCTGACTGACGCTCTCCACTGAGCAATACTGTTAGGGCATTATTGCTGATTTTCATTTGGTCCCATAAGAAAAAACTATAGCTCAAACTTATGTGACTTGATGGATGTCACCAAGCATAGCAGTGGTAAGCACAAGATTTGGGTTTCTACTAGATCCATACAGTTCAATACGATAACCACAAGCCACATGTAACCAAGGAACATTTGATAGAGGGTTAGTTCCAACTGATATATATGAAACATATATCATATTTTGAAAACTTGAGATGAAATAAAAGATGCAAACTATCTTATTGATAACTTATACATTGCTTGCATTTTGAAATGTTAATATTTTTACATTAGACTAAATAAATATATTATTAAAATTAATATCGCCTGTTTATTATTTTAAATAGTGTGGCTACTAGATAATTTGAAATTTTATACATGCTTACATTTTGGCTTATGTGATATTTGTAGCAGACAGCATGGTCTTATATTATACTGTCTACTTCTGTACAGGAAAATTGTCAGTTGATTACCTACTGTCTTTTTAAGAGAAGTAAAAACACTTTTCTTAAAAGTGGATTGGGATTTCAGACTCAAGCTAAATGTATGGCTGTTTTTACATGTCCCAGGAAGGCTGATCACAGTTGAAGAAAATTCCCTTTTACTAAGATTGTTCTCCCCAAATTCAACCTGGAGAAACATCACATTGTGTGCTCTGTGTAGATTTCTTTTTTCTCTCTGTGCTATACTATCAAGTATCATCTCTTCTTGTGGATATTATTTGTACTTCAAAACTTTCAACACCTGCATTGCTGAATGACTGGATAGTTTCTCCAGATAAACAAAGTGTCTGGAATCGCATTTTCATATTGAAGGAGGGACTTCATATTGAAAGTTTAGCAGCTGTTCTCACAATTTTGTGTACAGAACAATGTTGAAGGAAGCTTGTTAAAATTATGAATCCCCAGGTTTCTATTTCTTTTAAATATATTTTATTATTTTTTTACAGAGAGAAAGGAATAGAGAGTTAGAAACATCAATGAGAGAGAAACATCAATCAGCTAAATCCTGCACACCCCCTACTGGGGATATGCCTGCAACCAAGGTACAGGCCCTTGACCGGAATCGAACCTGGGACCCTTGAGTTCACAGGCTATCCACTGAGACAAACCGGTTAGGGCCCAGGTTTTTATTTCTGTTGAGCTTTACTCAGGCAACTTGAGCAGTAGGCAAGTTTTCATTTTGTCAGATTCCCAGGTGATTCTAATATATGTAGCCTTTAGACCACCCTCTGGGAAGCATTTCTGTAGAGAAAGGGCTATGTGTGCATTTGTGGGCAGAGGACATAAATGTCCCAGCAAATGGTAAAGATGTCCATGATGAGAATCCATGTATTGTTTTCAAAGCTATATAGATTTTTATATAGTCCCACCATGAATCAGTCATGTGAGGAAATAGCAACTAATCAGAAATTGAAAGTTTGGGAATAGATTAATGAATTTCTGATCCCTGAAATTTTGAAGAAAAATGTTTTTTAATTATTTAAAATTAAATTTTATTACCTGTAAAATGAAGCAGAATTACTTAAATCACTAGAAAATGCTGTAAAATACTGTTTTTAATTTTTTAAACTTTGTATACAATAATTTAATTAATGAATATCTGGTGAGATCCAATCTGTAACCTTCACTATAGCTTGAAAAAATATATGAACTATACTACCTAAGTTAGAAATTAATTAGCATTCTGATATTTTTTTCTCTGATTCAAATCATACATAGGACACCTTTCAAAAACTAGAAAAGAATTTGATATTTTTAAAACATATTACTTTACAGTGAAATGCTTCCTTTTTCTCAATAAATAAATCAGAGAGAGAGAGAGGGAGAGAGATTATGTGTATTATATTATACTAGAAGCCCAGTACACCAAATTTGTGCAGGGTGGGGGGGAGAGGGCAGGTGGTCTTTCAGCTCTGCTTGCACCCTCTCCCAATCCAGGATGCTTGCCTGCCAGCCTTCCTGATTGCCCCTAACCACTCTGCATGCCTGATTGCCCAACTGCTCACCTGCCTGCCTGATCACCCTTAACTGCCTCTGCCTGTCTGCCTGATCACCCCTAACTGTTCACTACCTGCCTGATCGCCCCTAACCACCTTTGCCTCAGTCCCGCCACCACAGCTTCATCTGGAAGGATGTCTGAAAGGTTGTTTGGCTATTTGGTCTAATTAAGATATTATACTTTTTTAAATATAGACTAGAGGCCCGATGCACAAAGGTTCATGAAAGAATGGGCTTTCCTTCCCTGGACTGCTGGCACTGGCTTCTATCCAGCCTGAGCTGCCTTTCTGCCTTCCCATGCTGCCCAGAGGCCTGGAGCAGCTGGGTCAGTGCAGAACACCTGCACTGTTGCCATGGTGGCAACAAAGCATCCTGCCCCGCCCATGGCCGCTCAGCACCTGAGTATGCAAATTAACCCATCAGCTTTGTTGGTTAATTTACATACTTACTCCTGATTGGCTGGTGGGTGTCACAAAGGTATGGTCAATTTGCATCTTTCTCTTTTATTAGTGTAGATAGTTGCCTTGCTCCAAGCTATAAGGAACTGGTTGTCATATAGAAAAGTTCTAATTTTTACTCTTGATTATGGCAATTAATGAACACAAATGGCCAACAAAAAGGTGTATAGCAAATGGTGCTGCTAAGTCCTCTTCCGTGAAATGTGTATGTTGTGCATTGTATCTGACTGGCTACATAAAAGAATGAAGTTTCTGTCTGTCTTTGCAATCATATGAGTGAATTGTCTGAGACCCCAGCCCAGTCTGGTTTGGTGCTCACAGAATAATAGAGGTCTTTTTTTTTTTTCTTTGCTCCATTGGTGGAGATTTCCTAGAAGTTGCAAAATATCTTCCTTTTAATTTTTCCTTGACTCTCTGACTTTACATATGTCTCTCACCTTTGCTTTCCCTCCCATCCCCCATCACAACAGTAACTTGCTCCAGGCACACTTTGCTTGAGTATCTAGGAGATTATGCAATGCATCTGCCACCAGAATTACAATTCCCAGCATTCCTAGTGCTCCCCACACTCTGGGCTTCCACTTTTGGTTCAGGGGCCACCAGAACTACAGTTCGCATAATTCCTGGTGTTCCCTGCACTCTTGGTTTCTGCTTTCAGTGCAGGTGCTGCAGAAACCAAAAGTACTGGGAACTCCAGACACATTCTGTCCACTGGGCTTCTGTCCCCTGGGCTGAGGGCATGCCCCAGGCCGCGTGGTGGCAGTAGCTCAGAGCACACTCCAGCCCAGCAGCCCTGAGTTATGTGCACAGCTCTCCCTCCCTCTGTGGTCGGGGTGCAGGACACTATGGGTACCACCATCTTTGTCTCAGAGTGATGGTTAATTTGCATATTATCCTTTTATTAGATTGGATTTTATTTTATATTATTCCTATGATGGCCAAATATCGATCCTCTTGTACTTTAATTTTTACTGATATTATTTCCAAACTTCTAAAATCTAAGCCTTCTGGCTTTGCATTCTAAAGTCAATTACTGAACTTTGCTATTTATTTATTTATTTTAATTTTTTAGATAGAGTGGAAGGAAGGGAGGTAGGAAGGAGAATGAGAGAGGGGGGGGGCATCAATATGAGACTTGAACCCACAACCCAGGTATGTGCCCTTGACCAGGAATGATCTATGGTGCACAGGTTGAAGTTCCAACCACTGAGAAACACTGGCTAGGGCTACTATTTATTAAAAAATGTCAATGGAATATGAAATTGGCAAAGATGTGGCATGAGTATGAGAAAAATAAAGTATTGCCTTTATATTAATTAAATTCACTGACCATCTTCTTTCCCCTATTTTTATGAATTATATCATGGGGAGCCAGCAAATACTAAAGTAAATGTAATACAGCAATCCTTTTCCAAGAATCATTTGAATAGAACTGAGTAATCATGATGGAAAGGATCTTACTAAGCACATTATAATGGGAAAGCAAAAGTCATGGTCTATGCCTTGCAACATAAAGGCTGGCAAATACAATATATTCCATTTGGAATAGAATCAGCATTTATTAAAAATTTATCATGAATAATAAACGAGTTAATGAATAAACAAACGAACATATACAACTGGAGCTAAGCACCTCTGTGAAAAATCAGGAAACAACACCTTCTTAACAATGGATGCTCTATTATCAGTGAATATGAAACATTTTTTCTTAGGTTCCAACAGCCTCTCACAATATTGCAAGAGGAAAAATTTGAACTGTTAAGGTTAATTGTCTTACACAGATGTGTATGGCACAGGCTTAAGGTTCCTGTAAATTAAACAAACAAACAAAAACCTCAACTGCCAGCTATGGGAGTGGAGCCTGAGAAATTAGGAGAATGCATTCATTAAATTAGGGATATGTCAGGTCCACAATCACAAAGACCACCACACAAAAGTTACAATGACAAGATGCAAATCTTTCAGCAGGTAGTTTTTCAATAGTGCAGAGGTGTGATAACACTCAATGCTTAAATTCACAAGTTAACATTAATGAATAGATTATGCTCCAACAGCACAGTGCTGTGAAGAACTAAGACTGACAGCATCAGGGCAAAGCGAACAGGGGAACTGAAGAAAGGGGTCCAGCCTTTGTTGAGGGATTACTATATACTGGACCCTTTACATTTGTTTATCTGACACCAAATCACTAAACACCAAAATGGAGAGGTAGGTATTGCTCTAATTTTTCGGACATGCCCTGAAGCCCTACCACAGTCTTTCCCCGGCCCCAATCATGCATACACTGGTGGGGTCCCTCGGACTGGCCTGCACCCACTCGTAATCCCGGAACCCTCGGGGGCTGTCAGAGAGCCGGTTTCTGCTGGATCCTGCAGGCCAGGCAAAGGGACCCCAATAGTGCATGAATATGTGGCCCAGGCCTCCCAGGGCACAAAAATTTGTGCACTCGGGGGGGTCCTTCAGCCTGGCCTGGCCTGTGCCATCTCACAGTCTGGGACCCCTCAGGGGCTGTCCATCTGCTGGCTTAGGCCAGCTCCCTGGGGGGATCAGGCCTAAGCTGGCAGTCAGACATCCCTCTGGAAGCCTGGGAGTCTTTGAGGGATGTCCATTTGCCAGCAGAGAGCAGGCCTAAGCTGCAGTTGGACAACCTTAGTGCTGGTGAGGAGTCAGGAGAGGCTCCCACCACCACCGCTGTACTGGCAGCCATCAGCCTGGCTTGTGGCTGAACAGAGCCCCCCCATGGCAGCACACTGACCAGTCATCCCCAGTTGTTCTGCTGTTAGGGTCAATTTGCATATTATCTTTTCATTATATAGGACAGAGGCCTGGTGCATGGGTGGGGGCTGGCTGGTTTGCCCTGAGGGTGTCCCGGATCAGGTGGGGTTCCCGCTGGGGTGCCTGGTCAGCCTGGGTGAAGGGCTGATGGCTGTTTTCAGGCTGACCAAGCCCCCCAGCGGGAACCCTCACCCCATGAGGGTGTGGCCATCCTGAGTGATGGCTGATGGCTGTTTGCAAGCTGGCCATGGACCCCAGTAACCCAAGCTCTCAGCGAGGCTGGCTGGAAGCAGGTATCTGAGGATTATTTATCTTCTATGATTGAAATTTAGTTGCCTTGAATGGAGGCCACAGCTGGCTAGTACAGGTGGGAAGCTTGGCTTCCCCCATTGCCTAAGCAACCAAGCCTCTTTCTTGCTCCAATTCTGTGGCTGCTGGCGCTGGTTGCCACCTTGTTTGGGTTAATTTGCATATAGTCGCTCTGATTGGCTGGTGGGTGTGGCTTGAGTGTAGTGGAGTGACACCAATTTGCATGTTTCTCTTTTATTAATAAAAGAGAAACATGCAAATTATATTTATAATATTTAAATATTATATACTAGGGGCCTGGTGCACAAAAATTTGTGCATTTGGGGTGTTCCTCAGCCCGGCCTGTGCCCTCTGGCAGTCTGAGACCCTTCAGGGGATGTCCACCTGCTGGAGTGTCTGGCCAGCCTGGGTGAGGGGCTGATGGCTGTTTGCAGGCTGGCCAAGCCCCCCAGTGGGAACCCTCACCCCATTGGGGTGTGGTCAGCCTGGGTGAGCAGCTGATGGCTGTTTTCAGGCTGGCCAAGCCTCCCAGTGTGAACCCTCACCCCATTGGAGTGTGGCCAGCCTGGGTGATAGGCTGAGGGCTGTTTTCAGGCTGCCCACAGCCCCTTCAGGTTTTGGGTCCCTACTGGAGTGCCTGGGCAGCCTGCGCGATGAGCTGAGGGATGTTTTCAGGCTTTCAGGCTGCCCACAGCTCCCATTGACCCAATGTCCCAGCAACACTGGCTGGAAGCAGGTTTCTTGGGTTTATTTATCTTCTATAATTGAAACACTTTAAGGCAAGGCCTAGGCAGGTAACGAAGCCTCCTGTTAGCTTCAGCTCCGTGGCTTCTATAATTGAAACAATGTTGCAACTATGTTGCTGTGATCAGAGAGAGGCCCACCTGGCCTAAGCAGACAGTTTACTCCTGGTGCAATGGAAGCCTCCTGCTTACTCTAGCTCTGTGACAGCCGGCCTCCATCTTGGCTAGGTTAATTTGCATACAGCCACTCTGATTGGCTGGTGGGCGTGGCTTAGGCATCCTGAAGAAATGGCCAATTTCAATATTAGTCTTTTATTAGATTAGATGTTCATGTATATATATATGAATGTGCATATGAGAGATCAGACAACCACTTGACTGGATAATCAACTCACATCATCAATGAGGTTCCTGAAGAAGTGATACCTTAGGAGGGACACAGTATCACTTATATAATATTCAAGCTGGCAAGTATAATCTAACTATGAAGAAACATCAGAAAACCACCAAAATTAGGAACTTTCCTATCAGGATTATACCTTCAAAAGTGTCATATGTGACGAAAAAAGGCTGCAAAATATTCCATATGAAAGGAGACTAAAGAAATATGAAACTAAATGAAATACTTGAACCTACACGTGTTTCTATACTACAAGAAGAAAAACATGTTATAAAGAATATTATCAAGTCAATTGACAAAAGTGGAATATGCATGGTAGATTAGATGAAATATTGTATTGCTGTTAATTTACTGAAGTTGACATATAAGAGAATATTCCTGTTCTTAGCATTGAACTGGCCAATGATCATATCATACAAGAAGACACAAACTAAGATTGATCCAATTCTGTACACCTGACAACCATCAAGAAATAAAAAACTTAACCTAGAATTTTAAAATAATGTAATAATTATAAGCTATACAGGTCCTTAACATATTAATTTCAGATAGAAATGTAAAATACACACACAAGGCAAGACAAGAAAATCTATCATTTTTGAAGATGCTTATGCTCAAACATCGAGAATGATGCTGTGAGTGAAAACCTAAATTAGTTGTAACTTGCATGGGTTTATATATCTTCATATGCAGTTCCCTGAGCAGAATGCAGCAATATTCCCAATATGGACACATCAAACTGACTTGGTTTCCAGGGTATCCCAGTGCTGGTTTTGGATTTGCTCGCACACAGATTCAGATGCATTTTAATCTCCAGCTCAGCCCATATGGTCACCCCATGAGCAATCAGAACAATTCTCAGGTACCTAGTCGCTCAGCTTTGAAACAAAAGTGTGAGCATGCCAGGCGTGTAAATTATTCATCATCTTCAATATATTAATTCATGAACCTCAAAGAAAATGGTACAACCCCTTCCGAAGCCTATTACTTTCCAATTCCATTTCACAGCAGGGTCCAAAGCTGCCTCTGCTCCCAGTGTGAGGGGCATGCACGGGAAGTCTTCCACCATGAAGCCGGGGTACAAGCTTCCATGTGAGTAGGAGTTTCGGATCTGTTCTGTGATTTCTGTTGCTAGGCAACCGCTTCCTTTGTCTGTTTTGTTCGGAACAGTTGCTTTATTTATACTTGGTTTAAATGATGCAGATCATAATGTGAAATCATAAAAGAAAATAGAAAAAATTATATTAAAATTGTTCCAAGGAATTAGAATTCTGTATGGAAACTAATGAATGTTAATGCAAATACAGTTCCCACAAAAACCCAGAGAACTAAAACCCAGCAGTACCATCTACCTAACACTTTTTGAACAGGCTAGATAATAACTAGAGTTAGCTTCTGATTTCATCTATGACAGAGCAAAATGAAATCAAGTGCCTGGACAATAATTACTGCAATATATATCTCAAGGGCAATTTACAGGAAAAATATGACTTGTTCATTGTGAGATGTTAAGGTAATTTGAGGGAGTTTAAAATAAACAAAAGCTAAACTGAGAAACAAAGAAAGCAAAGTTAATATGAAATTTAAATGAAGGAGACGAAATGTTTATTCATAAACTTTCCAAAATTTTATAATGTTATGTAATAATTTTTCCTATAACACTGATCTTCAGGGTATAAGAATTGAACTAAATTTAATCTTTATCATTAACAAAAATCTCACCTTTAATCAAGCATCTAACTTTAAAAAATTCGCCCAAGTCTATTATATTTAAAGGCAATTATTCAATGAAGCAAAAACAATGGTTTTGCTCAGACCCTCCTGTCACTTAAATTTTGCCAATACCGTACATATTCATTGATTTTCTCACTAGCTAGTTCTCCAGTTTTTCTTCACTCAGTAATAACAATAAACCACAAGGTCCAGATATTTTATCACTTTACAGATTTTAATTCATTTGATTTTCAAATGGCTCTATGAAGAAAATACTGTTATTATTACCATTCCCTTCTATAGATGAGAAAAATGAAGCACAAAGTTGTAAAATAATTTTCCCAGAGGCATCCATCTAGTAGGTGGCAGAACAAGAATCAAAGCCCACATACTCTGGTGTGTATCCTACCTTCGGAGCTACTAATTTACTAAGTTATGAACTGTGATTTTTTCCCCCCCTGTGATACAATTTTGCAATTGATTACTTTCTCTCTATACTCCTTCATTTGGAATATATTCTATTCCCCACTATCTTTATCTTTAAGCCTATGCACTATGGGCTATAAAACATTTGAACTGCTGCATTCTAGTTATAACAAGGCCTATCTAACATGTGTCCTATTTACACCATTAATTTTCATGTCCTTTTTTACTATTGACTAAAGTATTCAATTCCCATATTGTTAATGTACATTAACTTGCTTTTCTACTTATTAATGTCTTCAGGCCTTTATTTTCTCCATTATGTAAAAAAAGTGTTAAATAAATACTAATAATTAAGGATCAAATATGGGCACAGAGTAAACACGAAGTCTGACTATTGATATTGTGGCTAATGAAATTGGGCTTTTACTAATTTAAACAGAGACCTCAGAATGATTTTTTTAAATGCCCCCATAATTACAAAACCTTTATTTTGTTTGCCTCATTATTATTTTATAAGAAAATAATTTGAGTAATTTTTTGAGTCAAGAAGAAATCCGGTGTCAGAAGTTTTTGTTAACCTTGTGTCTACATTAATCTAGAATTTGAGAGTATGCTCTCTTATTTAAAGGCATTCCTGAACATGAATGGGAAGTACAGAGAGCTTTTGATTCATTAGGATTTGTTGTTTTAAGGCTAACCTTCAATAAAGGTCAATTTTGCTTTATCCCATAAGCAATTGGCTCCTGATGAAATATTTCTCTCTAAGTCAATACTTTTCAAATCTTAGCTTCTAGACAAATAGATAAAAGCCTCTCAAGAGCACGTTATTACCACTTATTTCTTCATTGAGTAGAAATAGAAGAGCAAGACAAAGCAAACCAAGAAATACTGGCCATGATGTGGGGGCATTAAATTTTCTTAACACTTGTAAATGTTATGTAACTCCACCCAATGGTGCTTTGACTAAATAAAGATCACTTCAATTTACGAAATTATAATTTTCAGAGTGTAAACACTTTATCAATAACATATTCAAAATAAATATATTTGTTATTAAAATTATTATCAGTATTAAAATTATAAGAAAATTATTCCTTAGGACAGCTCTTTAATGCCAAGACAATAGACTGTGTGTTTTATATAAAGTAATCTTCTATTTAAAATTTTTTTTGTTGATTTCAGGGAGGAAGGGAGAGCGGGGAGGTAGAGGCATCAGTGATGAGAGAGAATCATCCACTGGCTGTTTCCTGCACGCTCTCCACTGGGAATTGAGCCTGCAACCTGGACATGTGCCCTGACCTGGAATTGAACCATGACCTCCTAGTTTATAGGTTGAAGCTCACCCACTGAGCCATGCTGGCTGGGAGGTAATCTTCTTAATGGTTTCCATAGTTTCTAAATAGTAATATATAGAAATATTATTAACTTCTCATACACTGAAATGTATTTTGGAAATGAAGTGTATGTTATAAAATCTACTCTATAAAAGCAAAATATTAAAATTAACCGTTTCTCCGAGACGGGTAAGCCACGCCCACCAGCCAATCAGAGCGGCTATATGCAAATTAGCCCAGCCAACATGGCGGCCGCCACTCACGGACCTGAGTAAACAGCCCTTTCCATTGCGGCAGGAGCGAAAGTGAAGCTGCGCCCGCTCAGCTTAGCTCCGATTAAACTGCCTCTAGCAAAACACAGCTTTGAAACAATGTAACAACCATAGAATCCTCCGGAGCTGAAGGAAAGAGCAGCTCCGGCCTCACCAGTAAAAGTAACAATTGTTTCATTATAGACGCTGCGAGGTGAAGCAAAGAGGAGGCTTCAGTTAGTTAGAAGGCCGCCTTAAAGGAACAGTGTATCAATTATAGAAGATAACCCCAGGCCTTCAAGGAACAGCATCAATTATAGGAGAGAAACCGCAGAAACCTGCATCCAGCTGGCCTTGCTGGGACATTGGGTCAATGGGAGCTGTGGGCAGCCTTAAAGCCCCTCACCCAGGCTGGTCAGGCACACCAGCAGGTGGACATCCCCCGAGGGGACCCAGACTGCGAGAGGGCACAGGCCAGGCTGAGGGACCTCGCAAGTGCACAGAGCGGCTGCAGGGCGGGACAGCGCAGGACCCAGGACCCATGAGTGGGAAAGAGGCGGCAGGGTTGGAGGGCACCGGGAAGCGGGTAAGAGGCGGCAGGGGGGGGTCTTGGCCTGCTTGGTGGCTGCCCAGGCCCTTTGAGGGGCATCGTGGAGCGGGAAAGCAAGGCTGCAGGGGCCGGGGTCCTGCTTGGCAGCTCCCCAGACCCCTTGGCGGCACCGGGAAGTGGGAAAGGAAGGCAGCAGGGGACGGGTGAGTGGGAAAGAGTTGGCGGCCTGCTTGG